>JAODAL010034793.1:0-43772 GCA_025379985.1 Phyllomedusa bahiana | reverse complement strand
ACATCAAAAGGAATTCTTTAGAGTCGGGCCACTGGGGTTTTAAGTTTTATGTCACTGAGGTGTTCTCCTATTCTTTTCTTTTGTTTTACCTACGTATCCCAATAGGCAGCTACAGGTACATAAATGGACAACCCCCGTCCGTGTTACAATTTGAGAAGTCTCTTTATTCATAGACCTGACCTGTATGATAACACTTAAAAATTTTGGTCTGATCAATAAATGGACAGGCCACACAGCTACCCCCGCAACCGAAAGTTCTTATAGGCCATCGGTCCATCCATGTTCATGTGCCTTTTTTTTGCCTTTTCAAACTGTGCACAAGTCTGTCCTGTAGAAGCCTCCCATGTCTATAAGTAATCTCTGGATATTTCCAAAGCATATCCCTTAAATCCTGATCAGACCTTAAAATGTCTCAATGTCTCACAATAATCTCTTTCACAGCTTCATGGCTTTGTTCAAAATTGGCCCCTATCCTCGCTATTTGCTCCATTTGTCCCTGATCAGTCTTAGTAGTGCTTAGTAGCTTAGTCCTATACTGCCTTAATGCATTTTGAAAAGCATTCTTAACCACTTCATCTGGGTATCCCTGGCATTGTGAAAATTTTTTAGTTCCTTCGCTTGGAATAGGTAGTCAACCCGACGTGAGCAATACCTCCGAACACAAAGAACTGACCCCTCGGGATGTCACTCTTCAGAGAGGTGGGATGGTAACTGTCCCAAAGGAGCAAGCTGTTAGTAGCTGTACGTTTCTGATATGTTTTAGTATGTAAATTCCCTCCTTTATCCTTTACAATAAACACAACAAGAAAGGGCAAACTATTCTCATCTCATGTCATCTCATTTCTATATTGTTCACATTGAGATCCCCAAAAAAACAGTTGAAAGCCTTGGTAGAACCATTCCACAATATGATGATGTGGTCTATAAATCTACCCTCAAAAAATATGTTATTAGTATGGTCTCTTCCCACCAGCCCAGGAATAGGTTTGCATATGTGGGAGCGCAAGTGCTCCCCACCTCCATACTGCTGAGCTGTTGGTGGATTTTAACATCAAAGATGAAGCAGTTATAATAGAGGACGAATTGAGTCAGCTGTAATACAAATGCATTATGCGCCCTATGTTATGTTGCTCTAGTAGACAGGAAAAATTATATAGCCCGCATCCCGCACTCATGCGGGATGCTGCTGTATAAAGCTTCTACATCAACTGAGGCGATCTTAGTCTCACTGTCAACTGTCATACCCTCTAATCTCCTAAGAACATCAGGAGTGTCTTTTGTAAACGAGGGTAATGAATACACAAATTTCTTAAGAACCTTGTTGATGTATATATTCACACTTTATGACAAGGAATCAACAACTGTCCCCTAATTGGTGTCAGTCCCTTGTGCACCTTTGGAAGTGCATAGAAACATGGCATGACTGGATGTTTAGGTATTATGAATTGGCATACATCCTTCGGAATTAGACCAGAATCAGAGGCCTGTATTATAATTGTTTCTAGTTCCTGACCAAAATAATTCATTGGGTCCTTACTCAAGATGACATAACCTGATTCATCCCTCAGCAAACTCTTGCACGTTTCTTTGTACTTAGAATGATCAAGTATAACTAAATTCCCACCTTTATCAGATGGCTTAAATATTACATTATCAGCCCCCTCCAGGTCCCTTAATTGCCTTTGATCCCTAGTAAGATTGTTTTATGGGATCTTATGCTCCTACAACATACGAGCTTAAGAAAGATATCAATTTCAGGGCACTCCGAAGGAGGAGGCATACAAATGCTCTTCAATTTAAATCCGTTACCCTAACATCCTCTAGTTCCTCCTCACTTATCCGTAATGACCTAGCTTCCATACAATCTTTGTTCCTAAAGAATTTGTGCCATTTAAGGTGCCTAATAAACAAATTGCCATCTTTTATCCAGTTGTATATAATTGAAGGGACAAAGTACTGTGATTTCCTCATCTGTGAGCTGCCTACTAGATAAATTAATAATCTGATTAGAGTCTAATACATTTTCTGTCTCCGTTCCCTCAGGACAAATGGTTACCCTTTGCGTTCCTCCAAAAAAGAGGACCCAGATGACGAGGAAGCCAATGACTATCCCTGTGCAGAGTAATGTCTGCCACACTCTTGATTTCTTTGGGGAGGAGCCCTATCTTTCACGTCTTCTATAATGACCTCTCCCCCTAGGTCTATGTTGTTCTATATCAGATATATCAATGTCAGAGGAGGATATATACGTCTCCCTATTTGTATTTCCAGTATTGCCTTGAAGGAAAGAGAAAGCACATTTTTGTTTGAACTCCTGTGAGTCCCTTAAATATTGTTTGTGCTTTCCCATAACCAGAAGTTGATAGCTCCAGCATAGACGCGACACATGCTGCCGGCGTCTGGAGTTATATGCACAGATGCTATATGGTGTGGGACATTGAAATCAGTCCAGGTGTGTGTTTCCATTGGTTATCGTTGCAAATGAGGGGAGGGACTACATACTGTATATATATTTAGAGTAAGTTTACCCTATACCTTGTGATATCATCTTGTAATAGTCCTTAACTGTAGTTAATATCCACCATCTCCACAGATATTATTGGTATATCTATTAGCCTTTTTTGTCCTATAATGAACCAGATTTGGGAAAACGCGTTGGGACACTTGTGGTGTACCAGTGGCATTGACTGTGGTATTTATATTTAGGGTAAGACATCGAAACGTGGGGTAGTCCATTTTGGGCTCACATTAGGGATGTGCATCATACTGACATCCCACATGTATTTATAAAAGGAAAACATCGGGAGAACTTCAGAACCGTGAGTGTACTCTCTCTATGATTATCTGTATTTCATTATAAAATATGATTCGTATGTCATAATTGGTAACTAATTAATATATTTAGTGTGTTGACTTTATCTCACCTGTAATGATATTTGGTGGGGTAGTTTTTCGTGTATCTATCAAGTATAAGTGATGTTATTTGGTCAATTGTATTTAGGGGTTAATTTTTATTTTTAATGTATATTAATAAAGGTTAATGTATTTTATTGGGATTCAATTTATCCTGTGAGCTGTTTAGATAAGTTCCCAGTGATTTATAAAGTTCTTGTGTGCCTAGCAACACCACTGAGTGGATATACACAATTGGATCAAACTGCGCACTAAAGACCTTTATTATTTGCATGTATACAGGATAGCCGGTAGGCATTTTAAATGTTACATTAGTTCAATGTCTGTATGAGTTTTAGTGCTGGCTTTGTGCTGTTGTACTTGTTTCACAGGTGGTAATATTGTTGGTAATATCATGGCTCAGGCCTGTTTTGCTGCATCTGGGCCAGGATGGCTTGCCATCATTGATGGAACAGTGAATTCTGAATTACATCAATAACTTCCGAAGGAAAATGTCAGGACATTTTTTCATGAGCTGAATTTCAAAACAATGTCAGGCATCAAGACAAATCTCACAAGTTGTTCTACCAAAGAATCGTTAAAGAATAATAAAGTTTTAGAATTACCATATCAAAGTCCTGACCTTCATTCAATAGAAATCTTGTGGAAGTATCTGAAGTGAACAGTTTATGAGCGGAAAACTGGCAACATAACAAAGAGGAAGCAGTTTTATACTGAGGTGTGGTCTAAAACTCCTTGAAGCCGATGTACACTAACCGGAAATATTCACATGCAGTTATTGCTGCACAAGGAGGTCATGTCAGATACTGTCTTTTTGATTTAAGTCTAAAGACTTAAATCTGATCTAGTTTTTGGTCAAATTTATGCAGAAATACAGTGGTATCTTGACTTAAGAGCGTCTTGACTTAAGAGTAGTGATGAGCGATTGTGTCAACAATCGTTATCGGGTCGATAGTCGATATTGTCAATTATCATGCTAATAGTCGATAGTCGATTATCGCCGATGACCATTAAAGTCTATGGGAGAGGAACACCAGCTTAATTCTTACACCCAAACAGGTGAGGAGAAGCCGGAATTAACATCCACAACAGTGAACCGGATATGTTCTACATCTTAGGCAAGACAATTAAGCTATAAAAGTCACAGAAAAAAAAGCATAGGCTAAAATAATTCATTATGTTCAATGGCTGACCGAAAACATGAGAACGGCGTAACCACAGCAGGTACAGTGGTTCCAGCGGCTATGGGGCACCTTTTACACAAAACAAGACACCAGTATTTGAAATGGCATATGGGAACTGGCAGGAGACCCCTATCACTTTTTGCACCAGGGACCAACATCTTGTCACATATGTGGTAGCAGCAAGAACGTCCCAATGGGGAACGCGGAGGTTCAGCTGGCAGGGCCCTTAGTTTACGCGGGGTGTGGGCGAGACCCAAAGGACTGCCGTCAGTCATCTATTAACCGTTTCATGGCCACATGCAGCTAAATCCAACCCATTACTACTTACTATTTTTAACATATCACAAGGCATCTTTTTGATTCTGGCCCCTGGCAGGAATACTGTCCTATTGCCACCTCTGGAATCCATTTTAAAGTAGCAGCCTGACCCCAAAACCATAAAAAAAATGCCCTTATGGACCCTCAGAATAAAAATTTGCAATAAGAAATTGACTATTTTAAAAAACTATTTTTCCAATATTGCTTCTGCTGCTCCTACGGCTACTTGTCATACTATTGCTGGCACATTGCTGTCGTGTTCCACCGTGACATTAGAACGTGAAGAAGACACAACACATGTGTCCAGTTGGTCAACAAGCCCTGTCTGAAAATCCTGCATTCTACTGTCAATTGCGTTGAAGGAAATTACTCACTTTTGACTTGGGACGTGGATCAAGGAGGATTGACACCCAGTAACCGCTGTTCATTTTGATGGCCTTGAAGCACGGGAAATAAGCTTTTTTTCAATAAGACCTTTACTATTGGTTTCTTTTACAGCGGCATGACCCCAAAACCAGCAAAGATGCCCTTGATGGAACCTCTGAATAAAAAGTGCCGGAAGAAACAAGTATTTGAACCACCATTTTAGTTGAACTGGACATTGACTATTCCTGTCCTGTACCGCAGCATGACCCTCAAACCTGCATGACCCACAGATCACAAAATGCCAGAGGAAAGTAGCATTTGAAGCAGTATTTTAGTTGAACTGGAGATTGACTATCCCTGTCCTCTACCACAGCATGACCCTCAAACCTGCATGACCCACACATTAAAAAGTGCCAAAAGAAAGTAGTCTTTGAACCACCATTTTAGTTGAACTGGACATTGACTATACTTGTCCTGTACCACAGCATGAGCCCTAAACCTGCATGACCCACAGATCAAAAAAATGGCTGGAATAAAGTCGTATTTGAACTGGTATTTAAGTGAAGTGGACATTGACTATCCATGTCCTGTACCACAACATGACCCAAAAACCTGCATGACCCACAGATCAAAAAGTGCTGGAAGAAAGTAGTCTTTGAACCCCAGTTTTAGTTGAACTGGCGACACTCTTCATTACTGAGATTCACAGGGAACCGAACCAGCGATGACAAGCCTAATGGTACTGCGACCGACGATGTGCTGGCTTGCGTGTTGTCCGCAGCAGTGGAAGGAGCACCTTCTCTCGTACCTCTAGCTCCATGTCCTACACCACTCTTTGCTCACTTATCACCTGTAGTTCGCACCATGTTGAGAAAGATAAAAATTTAAAAGGTATAGAAGAGTTTTTCACAGTCTCTTATTGAGAAACTGTACTGCAAAGACAGTATTCTTAAATACCTATAATTTCCAACGGCCAACTAGGACTAGAAACAGAATTGTTTCTATCAAATATCTATGAAATGCAGTCTGGTGGAACAACCGTAACACAAAATCAACAGTGTTTTTTTTTTTTTTTCCCTTCAGTCCCTGAGATTTACAACTGCCCAGTAGGACTAGCAATTGATAGTTTTCAACAAACTATCGTACAAGTGCTCTATTTGCGCAAAACTGAGACGCACGTAGTGCTATATACAACTATTGAACAGTTATACAGATGAGATATGGCGGTTTTACAATGCTGACAACAGGCACCAGTTACTATAAAATATCTGTAACCAAATTTGCATACAAGTGCGCTATTTGCGCCAAACTGAGATGCATGGACTACAATAGAACTATTTAAAAGTTCTACGGATGAGATATGGCGGTTTTACAATGCTGACATCAGGCACCAGTTACAATAAAATATCTGTAACCCAATTTGCGTACAAGGGGGCTATTTGCGACAAACTGGGACGCACTGACACCAATAGAACTGCCAAAACAAAAGGGACAATATTACCTCAGAGGTCTGCTTGCAAAAAAGTGGAAAAAAACATTTCTATTTCAATGCCAGTTCAGGACAGAACAGGCTGGGGTGCACATCATCCCCCCTCCTTTCTGACCACCCCCACCCCTCCCCACAGCTACACACAGCACAAGACTTCTTTACAAGTCTATCTCTAACTAAATAAGAACTAAAATTCTGTAATGTAGCTATATCCTAAGCTTCACAGCTACAAGGATGGTTTTCTGTATAAAAAAGACTGTCTCTCTGAGCTGTGACAACAGCTATTGGGACAGACAGTGAGACGTGTTGCTCTGTAGCGAGATAGTGTAGGAATGCGATTGATCAGGAAATGCAGCCGTATACATAAAACAAGGTCATGTGATTTTTGCAGCCAATGAGATCCATACACCGCCCACAGCTGACGTTGTATACCCCCCTCACCCTCCTCTATGCTCTAAGCTGATTGGCTGGCCACCAACATTACAGGAAACGCTGAAAAAGACGTGATAGTAAAAGTGATAACGATTATCTTTAAGACTTTCACAGAAACTATTGCATCATTGGAAAATTCCGATAAATTTAAAAGTGTGCCGATTTCAACTTTTGTCGATAGTATCGCTCATCCCTACTTAAGAGTGTTTTGAGATAAGAGCAGTCACTTGGTCCATTTTTTGCTTTTAGTTAAGGGCTAATATTTGAGTTAAGAGTAAAGGAGAGCAGACGCATTGCAGCAGCTCCTCTTCAAAAGCTCCTAATTTATAGCCATCTGTGAATTTTAAACAAGTAATCTGCAAACCATCTGCCATTACAGCAACATTGTACGAACCCACCCCAAGTGATGGGAAAAAACCTGAGAATTAAAGTTTAGCGATCTCCTTCACCTCCATTTCCATCAGCATCTTCATCTGACTTTCAAGGTGAATACACTTTGTTAAACCAGTTTATTTCTTTACATTCTATTTTGTTATGCTGTATACATTTCATTTCATTTCTGTGGGAAAATCTGCTTTGACATAGTGCTATCTCAAGGTAGCACTGTATAGAAAATTCAGAACTTTCAAGCATCAATGTACATTGCCTCAATAATGTCATGCAATCATTAGATATGGCCTATGCTGGCCATAAAATCATAAAAAGTATGTTGCTGAAGTGTGTCCAGTGCTAAAATAATATATATGCTACTGACTATGTAGTGTGATGACCAGATAAAGGGTATATAGTGCCCAGATCACACTATACAATAGGCAATCTATTGGTCCAGAGTTTGCTATGTACTTTCAATATTGTGCGAGAACACTTCCATAACATGGAATGCCATTAAGCATGCCAAATTATTATTTCTGTCAGATACATACATATTCTGACAGAAAAATATTATGCTTGTTTCAGTATGAAGTCCATAGGAGTCTATAAGAGTCCAAATAAAACTCTGTACATCTTGGAGATTGCACAGAGCTGCAATATATTCATGTTCATGATACCTAATATGTCACACCTCCTGCAATAATAGTAACATGATATTAAAGCGTTGTACAGTAAAGGGAATTATTGTAGTGATGACATCACACAATAGCTCATAGGCTACAACCTTAAATTTATAGTCCTCAGCAGTTTATAGAAAATAATGTTCTGGTGTTTTGTGGTTTGTCTTATTTCTGTGAAATCTAATAGCTCTAAATATCAAGTTACCCACATGTCGTTTTAGACAACTATTCTCACAGCACTGCTCAAACACAGCGGAAACCATGCAGTAACATCTCTTGTACATGAAAAGTTTTCATTTGAGTTTCTTTGGTGAGTTTCTTTTTCATCTGGTTTCCTCTCACTAAATCTCACTCAGAATTTATTTTTACCCATAACATCACCCATGAATATATACCAGAGAGATATTTCATAATCTAACATGTTAAATAACTAGTAATAACCTGTGCACATATCGCATCTTGAAAAATATCTGTCTCCATTTATTGCAAAATGAATTGTTGCAGATATTTAGCTTCACCTTTGTTTTCATTAGAAAAAAGTCAGCATGCACATATACTATGTCTTAACTCCAATATTCAATGTAGGCAGCCATGCTGTACAGTTTTTGCTATACAGCTGACCGCACTAAGTATGGGGTTCTGTTAAAAAGATCACTCATATAGAATGTCGGAGAACATCAAAATCCATAGAACAGTTCTCTGATAATTCATGACTCCACAAGAACACTGATAATGGGGTTAATGGGAGAGTAGCAAGATGAAAGCCAGTACTATTTAACAGTATCATGAAGGCATGACCTGAATGATCACTGATCTCAAAACTTAACCTATTTAGAAAATTTATCATAGTTTGGACAGATTTACCAATATTGTCTAAAACTTAGACAGTGTAAAATTTGATTAGTGTTGATAAATCTGGTGCATGTTGGAACTGTCTAATCTAACCTATTATAAGTTGGCTTGCTTTATATCATTAACTGCAGCAACATTTTGGTGCATGGCATCACCAACATTATTACAAAATGCACTGCTGTTCTGATTTTGCTTGGTGTTTGAGGTAAAGCAATTACTATCTCCCGTTTGTGTACACAAGTTTCCCTAGGATATCGACCATCTCTCTTTGCTCTCATTGCTCCAGCTTCCCTGTCCGACCATGGTAACTTCGCTCCCTACTGTGCCTTATAATCATAACATGAGTTTATTTATCCAAGTTACTGAAAAACTTTAAACCATTAGTGCTTTGTAGCCTTCTGCCATATTTTTTAAACTCTTCTGCTAACAACATCCATGTAGTACGTTCATCTTGGAACAGGAAAGCTTATATGCCAATCATTGCTGTAGAACCACCCACAGTCTAACCAGGATATGTGAGCCTGAAGCTGGCTATGGCTCTGTGAAACAGCAAGGTGAGAAAACCTCTTTAAGGATTGGAAACACTTCTCCACCTACATATAGTGATTGACAGCTTTCCCTGTAATAATTGTGTGTTGATGAGGTAAGCAGGACTCTTACTGTCTTTGCTGTGAATCTTGTCTGGATTAACTCAGCTTTTTAATCAGAAATTCTTCTTCAAATCATATAAACCTATATATCACAAAGCATATCATCTCTCCTTCCTTCATAACCTGATCTCAGATAGAGTAGCAAAAACCGATAAACATCTTTTCTGATGGTAATCCCTTCCTCCACGACATACATTGGTTTTCGACGGAACATTGATGATTTGCTTATGATTTGGTAAGAATCTTTTTTGTCTATTTCTCTTTTTGTGTATTCAATGCTAAAAAAAAATGGAACACATGCGCAGAATGTTCAAATGTCAAACTGCTCACCTGGATTAGTTGTACATGAATGGTACAACTCATACAATAGCTTTTTAGAACCAAAGTAGATTCCACAACATGAGCCGTCGTTCCTCTTCACAAAACCACGGGGAACCTCAAAAGCCGGAGCTCAATGGTAAGACGTAATCCAAACAAATCTTTCTCCAGGACTAGTGCTAATGTGTATTTTAATAATAATTAAATACTTAAATAATTAATCTGTACAGATCCATTTTCTAAGGTTCAAAAACAACTTCTTAACTTGGTAGATGAAGCATTATCTAAGAACGTTATAAAAAAAAAAAGAAACAATTTCTATATATCAGAGAGCCTAATCATCCATTTTTTTTAATTTTCTACCAAAAATACACAAAAGCCTGACTAACCCGCCTGGACGCCCAATTATTTCGGGCATTAAATCCATTATGAGTCAACTCTCTCACTATTTGGACCTTCATCTCCAGCCTTATGTTATCATTTTAAAAAGTTATTTAAGAGCTTCTGGACACCTCATACAATTTTTAACCGATTTAGAGCCAAATACAGATTATATTTTAATTACAGCAGATGTTTCCACTTTATACTCTAATATTGCACATAATCTAGGAGTGGAGTGTGTCTGCAACATTCTTGTCAAATAGTCTCCAAAACAATGGGACTCTCACAAGAGAACAGAGAGTGACTTTTTATCACTATATTTACTATTTTGCCATAGGCAAACTTAAACTCTATCAGTTCTCTATCTATAAAACACTAATACGTAACTATTATGATGTATAACAATAAACCTCAAAACACATAGTATCAGTGTGCATGCAGGAGAGTGTGAGTACGAGTGGGTTTTGTGGATTCTCTGATGGCTAATTAGTGAGCACCTGAATAGGGTGTGTTCCTAACATGATATAAAAGGAAGTGAGCTTAGACCACATGGGACCGGACCTCTAACCCCTGATGATGTCAGGTTAGCTCGTGAAACATGTTGGGGAGGTCAGGCATGACATTTTAAATTGTGATTTCTCACCTCTGTCTACAAGTGTTACCTGCTTCAGAGGGTTACACAAGTAAACCTTATATGTTTTATGTCCATTAGATTAGGGATGAATGCCCAAGTAGGATGCTTGGGATCCCCTACTGGAGTTAGTAAATCAATGTATATATAAGGTTTTCCTGTTAATAGGTGGTGTCCCACCAGACTTGATAATAGAAAAGGAGCTATTCCTTCAGGAGCAGAAAGGGAGATATTGAGAGGTTAGAAATCAGGTTTTTAATAGTGTGTATAGAGGTTTAGTGTTATACATAGTAAAAGCTACATTTTAGTGTTTTATATCCGCAACATTTTTGACACAATATATATCTCACAGAAGAGAACAAATCTTTTTTTGACCGAAGGTCTTAGCTTTATTTTGGAAAACAATTTTTTCACCCACAATAGCGCCATCTATCGCCAGATTAGAGGAACTGCGATGGGCACCCGCCTAGCCCCCTCATACGCTAATATATCTATGGGGGCTTTTGACGAAGAATATATTTACACGCAACCGCAGTACATGGAGCATATATCTTTATATAAACATTTTATAGACAATCTTTTTCTTGTGTGGTCGGGACCATCAGATCTCATTCCCCATTTCATTACCCATTTAAATAATTATACTTGGGGAATTCAATTTACAGCAGATCATAGTTCAGAGACAATAGAATTTTTGGATTTAAAATCTCCATCCACCATGGTAAATTCTCTACTTCCACCCACTTTAAACAGGTTGACAGCAATACATACATTGTATCGCAGAATTTTCCAACAAAAATCGTTTCGACCTGAATTTATTCGTGGCGAATCACGTTAAAAAACAGCTATTTCCTGGCTGTAGGGTGTTGTAGAATGTTGTGCCATGCTCAAATATGCATAGGGAGCATGGTTTGGTCCTCATACAATGCTGTGTTTTAGTATGACACGCATATGACAGCCGCTGTTCTTGGAATCGCTTCACTCTTCAAATCCCTGGGCACGTACAGGGGCAAAATTGACCAAATAACTGAAGTGAGAATGCACCCTGACAAGGTAATGTCAGCGCCAGCTTGAAAGAACCGAGCTGAGGGCCAAGATACTACAATAGCGTCAAAGAACACAAGAGTAGATTCCTGGAGACGGCACAGGTCGCAGCACAGTAAGGGGAATGTGACAGCAGTGGTCACCCCGCGAGGCCACAGCTTCCGTTGTCATCTAACAGCCGTGTGTTCACCACCAAGCCAACTCTTCACAAATGGTTGACTAGGCCATCCACTTTCTCCCAGATGACATCTGACAACCCCAGCCAAGAGTCGGTGAATTCGTCAGACACGACTCTTAGTTGGCATGGCCCAGGAGGTGCCCTCATCTGTCCTCAACCCACCTCTGTCCCGTTCGCTTCTCACACTCAGAGAACTACTATGTGCTTTGGCCTCTGCGCCACTATACAGTGAGAACCAACTATTTGAGGACAGTGGGCAGCAAAGAGGGGGGAAAGACATCCGCTGCTTCTTGCAGAAGTGGGCAAGTAGTGATGAGAAGAGTGGCATGGGGGTTATGTTGCGAGCTTTCAGGCTTTGTACAGTGACACCGTTGAGGTGGCAGTGGTGACAGGTAAACACTAATCGATGTAGCCGATCGCACTTGAAAGCCGAGTGAAGCAAGCGAAGCTGGTATAAGGTATTCTGGTGCCCTAGTTAAACAAGGCATAAAGTGCCCCCCAAATGAAAAATTCAGCCCACTCCATGCCTCCTTGCGCCCTCTTTTCTGAATGGGATGAACTGGAGCCCTAGGCAGTCGCCTATCTTCGACTACCCATCGTCCCGGCCCCGGAAGCAAGGGCTTCATCATTATCATTGGGAGAAGAGAGTGGCAGCTTGCGTGTCAGGCAGTGGCGCAGCCTGCAAGTCGGTAGTGTGGCTGGGAGTCAGCAGGGTGGCAGCAGTGCGAGGTTGGGAGCCAAACAGCCATGATTTAGACCACCCACTTTGCAGGTCCCAGAAAGTAGCAGCACAGGGGTTCACCGGGGCAGAGGCGGTAACAGTCAGTCAGTGCGGAGCATTGGTGGTAAAATCACCTACACGGCGGTGTGGCAGTTTTTTGCTAATACAACAGAGGAGGCGAACATGGCTATATGTCGAATCTGTGGCCAGAAAGTAAAGTGTGACCAGGGACCTAACGTTGGCACCACAGCCCTGCATCAATATCATGCAGCGTCACCATACAGTGGCCTGGGAGAAACGTGTCTCAGATGTGGTGGTCCATCCTGTTGCAGCAACAGCAGCAGAACCCAGTGGCACGCCTCCCATTTCAGGCAGTCAAAGCTTCACCACCTCTGCCGAAGACAACTCCCTGTCTTTTACCTCATCTACCCCTCCAGATACTCCTGCTCCTCGGTACTCATGGTGCCAGCAGTCGTTCACCGAGACGATTGCCAAGAGACAGCAGTATGCGTCTAGCCATCCCTAAGTGCAGAAGCTGACCGTGCTACTGTCCAAGTTGGTGGTACTGCTGTCCCTCCCTTTTCAAGTGGTGGACTCTGCACCATTCAGAAAACTGGCCAGGAAACTTTGCAAGAACTCTAGTCATTCCTACACCACCAAGCACACCCTCATTGAGCTAAACAGAGCGGAGAAACTATAAACAGAGAAAAACATAAATTTATGAACAGGGAGAAATTGATTAACAGAGAGAATTGATTAACAGGGAGTAATTGATGGACAGGGGGAAATTGATGAACAGGGGGAAATTGATGAACAGAGAAAGGGCATTAACGATTTTTTGATGATCCAAGTGGACAGGAGTACTCCCCAGTGTATTTTTGATGTCAGCCAGTGGCAGCTCATGCGTGACACCTGCCATTTGCTCAGGCCCTTTGAAAAGGCCACTTTATTTGTCAGTCACCAGGACTACGGGATGAATAACGTCATGCCACTGCTTCATGTCTTGGAAGAGATGCTGCAAAATCTGTCTGGTCAGGGGACTGGAGACATAGCGACTACATCTCACGGCATGAGTCCAGTGGGGCTGAACTGGAGGAGTAGGAGGAAGACACTGGAGCACAAGCAATGTCTGGCGAAATGAGTTTATTTTTTATTCAGGTGACAGGAGAGGAGCAGGAGTAGCAAGAGATTGAGGATGAGGCAGATGACTCAGATTGTATAATTATGCCACTTTTTGTAATAATTTATGTCCCTTTTTTTGGCACCACATGCAAGTCTCCAACACCTGCAAATAACCATTCAATCACATTCGTGGGCCGTCAATATACGTTTAAAACACTTCTTTTATTATTACAAATCGTAAAAGACACGTAAACATACTCTTCAATGAGCTAGTTCAAGAGGGATACTTATGTTTTGTTGCGGAGTCAGAGCTCCGTTCAAACACGAGTCCTAAGACGCCCTGCGCGGCACTCTAGTTTCAACGTCCTTGCTTGGATGTTATTATGCCATTCAATGCGTCCGTGTGGTAATTCACCATTCACCGGTATTCAGGGTGCGTAGGAACCCGATCCGCTGCCCGCTGTTTGGGCTTCACGAGGAGACCCCCGGAGACCAAGCGATACCTGGCGGCGTGTGCGACGTTTCGGGGAGACCCCTCCCCTTTCTCAAGCATGCGCAGACCAGTCGCAACCACCATTTTATGGCTGCATCCCACGAGACCTTCATTACAAACAAACAAGTGCCGGTTAGACAATATACACTATAATACATCGATAAAAACATAAAATAAAAACAATAAACCTAGAGAAAGGCTTTTAAACTAAAATTCTCATTAATGCCTTTCGGAGTTAAGGCCTCCAACCGATGTATCCACATCGCCTCTCTTTGCAACAATCTCTTTTGTAACTGCTTTTCTTCTTTACACACCACTTTTTCTAATATACACCACCGCAACTCAGAAATGCCATGCCTTTCTTTTGCGTAGTGGCGTGCAAGTGATGATTACCCAAAACTTTTTTTCTTCTCCTCTTCCCCACCTACATTGGTGATTCCCTTAGTTTTAAACTGCCTGATCAGGGATCTGTGCTCATTAAGTCTGGTTTTTATCATCCTGCTTGTCTGTCCAACATAGATTTTGCCACATGGGCATTTGAGCATATAAATAACGGAGGTACTTTCGCACGTATGTGTACGCTTAATCTTAATGGGGTACGCCTTAGTTGGGTGATCAATGACATCCCCTTTAATTATTGCTGCACAGTTTTGGCACTTGCGGCATGGTACTGTGCTAGATTTTAAAGGTTTAAACGTGGTCTGCACATATTCCTGTTTCTTGTTCTTATTAACATCACTATAGACCAATGACTGTCCGACAGTCCTACCCTTACGATAAATCCACATGGGCTGCTTTTTAAACATATAGCCATACTTGGGGTCCGATTGCAAAACTCCCCAATATTTTCTAATCGTTTTCTTAACCAATTCTGCATGATGATCGTATACAGAGGTATACATAAAGCCTTCCTCCCTCCTTTTATTTTTGTCTCTAATTTTTAATAGTTCCTGGCGATTTAATTTCTGCACCTCTTCTCCCACTTTTTTAACCATATGTTCCTCGTATCCTCGTTCTATAAATTTCTTCACAAGTTTTTCCTTATTTTTCACATATTCTGTATCTGACGAGCAGATCCGTCTGGCCCGTATGAATTGGGACCTAACAATACCATTGAACACCTGTGGGGCATGTTGGCCCGCTTTATGCAAGAGGTTGTTACAATCAGTATCCTTAGTAAAAAGTGTTGTTACCAAAGTATTACCTTCTCTCTTGACCATGACATCCA
This sequence comes from Phyllomedusa bahiana, assembly GCA_025379985.1. NCBI lineage: Eukaryota > Metazoa > Chordata > Amphibia > Anura > Hylidae > Phyllomedusa > Phyllomedusa bahiana. The sequence continues at coordinate 28,400 of JAODAL010034793.1, read as the reverse complement.
AATATGAAATGGTTGTCTGGTCTTGCACGCCACTACGCAAAAGAAAGGCATGGCATTTCTGAGTTGCGGTGGTGTATATTAGAAAAAGTGGTGTGTAAAGAAGAAAAGCAGTTACAAAAGAGATTGTTGCAAAGAGAGGCGATGTGGATACATCGGTTGGAGGCCTTAACTCCGAAAGGCATTAATGAGAATTTTAGTTTAAAAGCCTTTCTCTAGGTTTATTGTTTTTATTTTATGTTTTTATTGATGTATTATAGTGTATATTGTCTAACCGGCACTTGTTTGTTTGTAATGAAGGTGTCGTGGGATGCAGCCATAAAATGGTGGTTGCGACTGGTCTGCGCATGCTTGAGAAAGGGGAGGGGTCTCCCCGAAACGTCGCACACGCCGCCAGGTATCGCTTGGTCTCCGGGGGTCTCCTCGTGAAGCCCAAACAGCGGGCAGCGGATCGGGTTCCTACGCACCCTGAATACCGGTGAATGGTGAATTACCACACGGACGCATTGAATGGCATAATAACATCCAAGCAAGGACGTTGAAACTAGAGTGCCGCGCAGGATGTCTTAGGACTCGTGTTTGAACGGAGCTCTGACTCCGCAACAAAACATAAGTATCCCTCTTGAACTAGCTCATTGAAGAGTATGTTTACGTGTCTTTTACGATTTGTAATAATAAAAGAAGTGTTTTAAACGTATGTTGACGGCCCACGAATGTGATTGAGCAGATGACTCAGACACACCGTGGTAGTATACAGTGGAGAAGGAGGCAGGGAGTCCCACGGAGTCACATCCGCAGATGGCTAGTGACAGCTGAATTGTCACCATCCGGCAAAAGGATTACTTCTGGCTCTCCACCCTCTTGGAACCTCGTTACTGGTACCAAATGGGGGCATTTTTTCACCTGCCAAGACGGAGGACAAACTCAAGTACTATAGAGTCATCCTATGTAATCGGTTGGCCGCTCCCTTTCTTCGCCATTGTCCATCCTCTAGCAGATCTGACCGGGTGGTTCATCAATGCTTATGTACCACTTCCACGGCTGCTGTGGAGGGATGGGGGGTTAGGAGCAGTATCAGCTCCATCAGCAGCAAACTGATTCTGGAGTTGTTGATGAGCAGATTTCTTCACCACTTAGTGATTTAGGTACCCACCAACAGCAGCACCTGGAGCAGACCCTGAACCCTGGATAATTTTGGCTACCTGCCTCAGCTACTATTCTTATGCCACCCGCCAGAAGCCAAACATCCGCTGCCAGCTGCTCCTTCAACCACCCACATCTTTGCAAGGGACTGGTATGGCCACCCATCTCCCCACTCTTCACTGGGCCATTATGTAGCCTTCTGATGCTGCTGCCACCTCACCACTCAGGTCTACTCATGCTGCTGCTGTCATCTCCAGGCTATGTCACCATGTCACTCTCTGGCATGATGTTGCTGTTACTGCACCTTCCTCATTAATGTCACCTAGCTGCCGCTTCTCAAAACTTAGCTTTGTGCCACTCTCCGGCCTGGATGCTGCTGCTGTGCTGCCGCCACTCCACCACTGTGTACTTGTGCCAGTCTGTGGCCAATCATGCTGCTGCCACCTTCACACTCTGTCATTTGCCACTTTGTGGCCTATTCATGCTGCTGCCAACTGACCACTCTCTCAGTCAACCACCCTATGGTTTTCTAATGCTGTTTCCACCCTCCACGTTGCCACTGTGTTTGGTTTTCCCCTTCTTTTAATCTGTCAAAAGAAATGAAAAGGACAAACACAACTGATCATGTTTTCGGAGAAGCCGTAAGGCTAGTATTGGACAGGTCCTTTTTTGTCATCAGGATGGTCAAGATGAGTAGGGTAGCCTAAAAGCAGGCGTCGATACAAAACACAGAAACATGCAAATATTCATTTACTTATTTTGGGATCAACTCTCCAGTTTCTTTTTTGCTTTAGCAATGATGGATTATTGCCAATGAACGCGGACACTGAAAGATCAAGGAATGCAAACTTGAATATTGACATCATGCAAAATTACTGATGACACCCTCTTCATCTTTTGGGGACCCTACACACCCGGAGGGCTCTACCATGTATCAGCATTTAACAAAATCTTCACCAATAATGAAAAAAAAAATTAATGTTTTGCCACAGATAGCATAATCCCAAAGAGGGTTGAGCGGATCTATCCGACAAAGTTGAAAGCGGCACAGTATTTATGGTGATCGGATTTTGTAGATCATGCGACTAATTAGGTTAAATCTGTGCATCATCTATCTAAGATCGCGCAATTTAGGCGCCCTTCCTGTAATTTGGCGGACCAAGATATCAGATTACAGAATAGAGACAGGGTGAGATGTGTGTGCGACGTCATGACTGTGGATGTATATGGTTGCGACTGGCCTGGAAAATCACATGACTCGTTTACATTGAACAGCGTTTCCTGTTTCAGCCTCAGTGTCTCTCAGCGTCTCAGAGCAGAAGGACGTGCGTCTGCTTGTGTCAACAACAGCTCAGCGACATTCTTATATTTCTTCACAGAGAAACTCTACTATTAGCTGATATCCGTACAATTTAGTTAGTTGATAGATTGGAAGATTTGATATAGTTAGGTAGAGAATTTTAAAAGGAGCATCTCGCATGTTGTCACGGAGGGGAGCGGGAGGGGGGGCCCCGCGGCGAACACGAGACAAGCTCTAAAAAGAATAATGGATAAAGTTCACAAGACTTAGTGTAGACATTGCATAGTTTTATTTTTAACGTTTTCTATTGAAATATGTCCTGGATATTGGGCAGCCTGAACTCTATAAGGATACACATGTTTTATAGTAACTGCAGGTCAGTTTGTTAGGTGCAAAACTCCAATTTTATTATCAGTAGACAACTTTCAGATAGTGTTATTTTCAATTTTGCCCATTCCACTTTTGTTGATTTATCCACCTTTCTTTTTTTTTTTTTTTTTTTTTTTTATAATTAAATTAGAATCCAGCAAGTCAGCAAGGTTGATAGGATGCCACAAATACCTTTATTATCGAATAATGTTCAGAATACGTGTTTTTTGACACCTTTGAGGCATACAGTTATGTTCATTGAGGGCACCTTGCACTTAAATTGTGAACTACTGCAATTTTTACTTTCAGTTTCCAACAGTTCATTTTGCTGAGTTTGCTGGGTTGCTGTGAGGAAAGTGTAAAGACACCAAGGTTTCATGACAAAACCATATTCTTTTACTCACTTCATCTTTAGAATTTCTCGCTTTGTCAATGGTTTTGGGGTCATGTTGCCTCACAATTTTGAAACAGTGGAAGACGAAAGTAATATTTATATTTGTTGGGGTCATGTTGCTTGTGATGATTCAGCAATATTATGGTCCTTTGGAAAGAAATGTGGCTTTTAATGTGCATTTTCCCTCACAATTTTTCAACAGTGGCTGAGATGTCATTTTTTATAATTTTATTGGGTCATGCTGCTTTGAAATGCAGGCAATACTACAGGTCCTATTCTAAAAATGTTGTTTCTAATAGAACATTGTTCCTTCCACAATGTCTCAAAAGTGGATATGGGCCATGTTTTGAATTTTTGGGGCATTTTGCTGTGACATGCGCTATACTATAGGTCCTATTATAAAAAAAATGTTGTTCTAACAGGCATTGGTTCTTCACCCAATTGTCCAAAGTGGCTCAAGGGTCATGCTTTGAATTTTTGGAGCATTTTGCTGTGACATGCAGCTATACTACAGGTCCTATTCTAAAAAAAAATGTTTGTTTCTAACTAGACATTTGTTCTTCACAATTGTCAAGAGAGTGCTCAAAGGGTGATGGTGCTGTCAGAAACAGGAATAGGTAGGACACTGTTAATGGATCACATATTGCAAAATGACTTGTTTTTGCAAGATATTCTACATTAGATATCAATCCCTGGTATGAGATAAACCCACTTTAATATAATTAAAAAAAAAAAGAGAAATAGAAGGACATGGTGGGATTCCATAATATTTAAAATGTGTTTTCTAGAATTAAAACTGACTAAAAAACTTGCATGTACAAAATTATGTTAAAAAATTCCTCTATTGCTACAAGGAGTTCAGTGAAAACTTGACCAGGATGCTAGGTTATTCAAGAGGAGATGGTGCATGGAGCACGGTAGCGAACAAAGTACAGAGACCATTTCCTCCAGCACGTTGAGTAAATGAGAAAAGAGATGCCAAGAAAAAGGGCACCTGGATTGTAACAGGAGCAGTTAAACACCAGTATTTCCAAGTGAAGATCAATGCGTCGCATTCAATACGGTGGGGCAAGCGCTACCAGGTCTTGACTGGGTCTCTGAGGAAGCTGGAGTTCTCCACACTTCCACTTCCGCCACTGCTGCTTCAGCACGACTGTTTTGTTGCTGCGTCATCAGGGCATTTTAACCTGCGTGTTAATAGATGACGGAACGCAGCCTGGCGCTCTCACAGCACCCACTGTAACACCGGCTGGGTCATAGCTGTGGCACAGGAAAGGATATAGTCAATGTCCAGTTCAACTAAAATGGTGGTTGAATGATCCCTTTTTCCGACACTTTTTAATCTGTGGGTCAGACAAGGTTTAATGTCATACTGCGGTCCAGGACAGTTTAGTTCCATGTACAGTTCCAACTAAAAATGGTGGTTGAATGACTCCTTATTCCGGCACTTTTTAAATCTGTGGGTAGACAGTTTAAGGGTATTGCTGCGGTCAGGACGTTCTAGTCAATGTCAGTTAACTAAATTGGTGGTTCACAAGATACTTTCTTCCGGCACTTTTTAATCTGTGGGTTATGCGGTTTTTAGGGTCAGGCTGCGTTCCAGGACAGGGATATTACAAGTCCAGTTCAAAGTAAAATGATGGTTCAAATAATAGTCTTCTGGCACTTTTTAATTTGTGGGTGATGCAGGTTTAAGGGTACATGCTGTGGTACAAGACAGGCGATAGTGGAATTGGTGTGTGCCTTTTTTTCTGTTGGGCTTTTATAGCCAAGTTTTGTGCTAAGATGTAGCAGGTTATCCATTGACTGTTGTGGCTGTTAATTCCAGCTTTCCCGCCTGTTTCGGTGTAAGAATGAGGTGTGTTGCTCTCCCATAGACTTTAATGGTCATCGGAGATGAATCGACTATCGACTATCGAAAAACCTTAGCGATGGTGGGCCGACTATCGACTATCGCCCGATGTCGATAGCCAACGTAATCGCTCAACACTAATCCCAAGAGACTGGAGTGGCTGGATTTGAGATGTAAGTAGGGCTGAAATACACAGACACTGGATTTGACACAGATTTCTCCATAAAAAAGTGAATAATTACTTTGGCCACAGATTAACAAAATTCCCCTACGGTCTAAAGTTGATGGTTTTCAGGCGTGTCATGTGGCAGAAATACACACACCTGTATTTTAACTCCAAATTACCCACAATTCAAACGAGGTTAAATTAAACTTGTGTATGAAATAACGTACAGACACAGATGTAATTTAGGGCATATACTGGGCAAAAATATACCAGGACACACTGTATTTTATCCAAATCACCCACAGTCCAGAGTTCACTCCTTACGACCGCCGCCGACTTTAGATGTGGCTGTGCGGGTCGTTCGTCTGCTAGCATCGGTCTTTAGACGTCACTGCAGAATCGGAATTATGCGGCGCCAGCGCGCAATTGCGCTGGGGATCGGGGCTGTACTCTCACAGCCCCATCCCAGAGCATGTCCTGCAGGCATCGGGGATGCGGAGGAAACCTCTGCAAACCGATGCTTTAACCATTTGATTGTGGCGGTGGTTTACCGCAGACGCTTTCAAAGGGTTTCCCGCTCTGTCGGGTGATCGGATCACCGCTCACCCGAAAGCGGCTCAGGGAACGGATGCACCAGTCAGCTCTGGGGACCTAGGGTGGGCCCACAGAGCTGTCTGTGTTAACAGCCAGTGACTAGGACGCAATGTGATGCTGTTTCCTGATACACTGCCTGATGTCAGAATGACACTGTATTAGAAATGTATTCAGCATATATGAAATTTGCTAATACATTACTAGTGTGTAAAAAAAATTTTATAAAAATGTTAATACAGTTCTCCCTTCATGTGGGTAAAAAAAAAAAAAGTTACAATAACCCCATAAAAAAAACTGTATAAAAAAGTGTAAAAAAATAATTAATAAAAGATAAGAATAAATATTTAATAAAAAATAATTGTGCATAAATTACACGCACAAAAATAAACCTACACATATTTGGTATCTACACGACCGTAATAACCTGTAGAATTAATCTAACAAGTTATTACGTGTGAAATGTGAATGGTGTAAAAAAAAACAAAAAACAAGTGAACTTAAACTATTCCCCCATAAAGTACAACTTGTCTCGAATAAAACTTGGCCTCATACAACTGCGTCACTGAAAAAATAAAAAAGTTACAGCTGTTGAAATGCAAGGAGGCAAAAACTAAAAAAATGTTCTGGTCATTAACTACTTTTCAGGCGTTCGGCTTAAGGGGTTAAATTAAGCCTTGTGTAAGATATATCGTGCAGAAAATCCAGATGTAATTTAGGTTTATAGAGGACAATAAAGTAAAGACACTGTGTATTCTTGTCCAAATTACCGCACAATCAAGAAGTTAAAATAAGCCTTGTGTACGAAATATCGTACAGAAAATCCAGATCTAATTTAGGAGTATTAGAAAGACAATAATTTAAAGCACCCTGTTTTTTGATCCAAATTACCGCCACAATCAAGAAGTTAAATTAAGCCTTGTGTATTGAATATTGTACCGAAAAACAGATTTAATTTTGGCATTATAGAGGACACTAAAGTAAAGAACCTGTATTTTGTCAAATTACCGCACAATACAAGAAGTTAAAGGATGTATCGCTTCTTACCTTCGGCTGAATTTACACTGCTCTTAGCTTACTCAGCTCTGTGATGAAGGGCGTCTTCTTCCCTCCACCCCCCCCCTCCAGCTGGATGAGATCATCCCCCTTCACTGCTGGCCTGAGACTCCTCCCCCCCTCTGAGTCCACATATCACAGGTGTCTCCTATCTATGCAGTCTTATTTTATATAGCAGCTGTATTACATACAAACATGGCTGCTTCAATCTAATCATGAGCATGACTCTCTCAACAGCTGGAGATGTATTACAGCTCTATAGAACGGGCACAGATCATTAGTCTATGCAGGAGAGTTAGGCCACAGGGACAAAAATGTCATGTTTTCTCATTGTACACATCTCTGCAGTCTGTTCTGCTAGGTGTGGGAGACAGTAAATGCCTACAGCCCCTAACTCTGAGTCGAGACACCCAGCTTCTGTGACATTGAACCCAGGGGCTGTACAGAATGTAAATGAGCTCTCAGCTAGTGAATTGCAAGGAGGAGGGATCAGGAGGATTCCACCCACACTGGATATCATTGTACAAATAAAACAAAGATAAGGTGACACTGCTGAGAACAAGGCAGCTTTTGCTAACTTACATCCAATAGCAAAAGTTGTTCGTTTTGACTGTCCCCTTATTATGGAAGACACCATTTAATGAAAAAACGATTAACATCCCCTTTAATTAAGCCTTTGGTATGAAATACCTACAGAACAAACAGATGTAAATTAGGCGATATGGGATAAAATAAAAGACTCACCTAATATAATTTAGGTGCAAATTAAACCACAATCAAGGGGTTTAATTAAGCCTTGGGCATTAAAAATACACATACAGAAAACGAGATGTAAATTAGGAATATATGGGACGAAGTACACCACCCTGTCTTAGGGAGAATACCCCAGCAAACCTATAAGAATAATAAATAATGCTGGTTAAATAACAAGTGTGCAAATGGACACACACATGTAATGGTTTTCCCCAGTCGCTGAATAAGAAACGAGTTTGTTTGATAATGAGTGCAATATAGTGCAGCAGCAAATATATAATAATGCTGCTTGAGTAACAAGTGTGCAAATGACACACACTTGTAATGGTCTTTCACCCCAGTCGCTGATAAAACGAGTTTGCTTTATAATTTGTTCAATATAGTGCAGCAGCAGCTAGATGCTTATGACAGGACACACATTGAGAAGTGTGAGGATTTAAGATGGCGTCTGCTATTTATAGGCTGTGACGTTCACAGAAAGCTGCCGGTCGCTGTTTGGCTTACATGTCCTGCACATGTCATTGAGGGGTGTTCCTTTCTTCCTCCCAGAGTTCTCTGCTCCATGTAACACCATGTGCTCGCAGCCATTTTGCCAATAAAAAAGATGCTACGTTCCCGTGAATCACCCTAAACTTCGGCTTCGTGCAGAACCGAAATTTTCCTGAAATTCTAAACGAATTCCACTTCGTTAGAATCGATTCGGCTATCTCTAACCGAATTTATTAATCAGGCAAAATTCCTAGAAAAAAGATTTCAAGAAAAGAAATACCCTAAGAAACTATTAGAGGATGCTTTATCTAAAACTGTAAACCTAACTCAGAAGGATTGTCTTACCAATAAGAAAGGAAATAGTAAAAAGAATAATAAGGAGACAATCAACAGTTCTAAAATCAAATATTCTCTTATTACACAGTACAACTCCTCATATTCCAAGATAAAAGAGATACTGAACAAACACTCGTATATGATTAAAAAAGACCCCTTCCTTGACTCGCTAACACCTGAATCACCTGGTCTGATCTTTAGAAGGGCTCCGAATCTTAAGAATATGATAGCCCTTAGCAGGGTCAGAGATCTCTCATGAGAAATAAATGTTCCTCCCAGAGATATAGGGAGCTTCACATGCAGGTCGTCTAATTGCCGATGTTGCAACAGTATTTGTACAACTAAACATATTACCTCTACGTCTACCAACATTACGTATCAGATCAAATATCATCTCACATGCAAGAGCTCTTTTGTTATTTATGTTAAGGAATGTATATGTCATTTACAATATGTAGGAAGAACGACTTGTCCCCTCCACATTTGCCTTAACGGGCATAGAGCCTGTGTAAAGAAGGGCAACATTCAGCAGAGTGTCGCCCAACACTGTTGAGAAGCACATCAGCAGACTTTACAGTTTTAAAAATAACACCTATTGATTTAATCCTGCACTACTGAAGAAACGCGAAATGTTTTTGGATTTTTCGGCTCCAGACACTACATCCAAAAGGCTTGAATGATGTAGTTGAATTAATTCGTTAAACTGTGATTTGTTTTATATGTTCTAATTTTTAACATCATTTGTGTGCTATTTCAATCCTTTTAATTATATGATTTACCAGAAAGGATATTCTTTTCATTCACCCTCATTGGTATAATAAAATACTGCCTTTCATTCATTGAGACATGCGATTTCCCATAAACTTGAGCTCCTAATCTGATAGGCTCATTTGATATTGCCGCCACTTTTCCATTGGCTGGCTCCATATTAGTCCCGTCTCTTTTCCACCTATCATTAGCAGGCTATTTCCCTATTGAAATCCATATTATTCTCCATAGACTAGAGCTCCTATTGTGATTGACTACGTCATACTAACCGCCTCCTTTCATAGGTTAACCAAGACCCATGTTATTCTCCATAGACTTGAGCTCCCCTTCTGATAGGTTAGTTTATATTTACCGCTGAGCTCTGGTCTATGTTATTTCTCATAGACCTGAGCTCTCTTGCCTGTTGGTTGATTCATACTTACTGCCCCTCATTGATTGATTGTTTTATATCTGCTGCTGTCTACTTAGCCTATCACTGAGTTCTCATTGGCTTTATACATTTCCACTGTGTCCCATTTACATAGTTCATAGTTCCTAGTTTTAGGCTCATAGCTCTTTTTCAGTACAAGTATCTTATCCGTTTAGAGACACTATCACATCACTATTATTAGCTGATTGAAACAAAACACACCGCATCATATCACTGGAGCACATTACGGATACTTTCAAACACGGTGTTTTCAAAACCCAGTGCTTTATAAGCATGCTTCTTTTTCCACTTGCAACGTTTTTAACAAATTGTCATACTTTGACAGATTGTTACACTTTGTTCTCTGATTGTAGTTTATACTTGTCTACCGATACACAATTGACACCGGTTATGACATTTGATCGAAGCCTCAGCAGTCCAATAGTATTCTATTAATTGCTATTTCCTTTCTTATTGCGGCTAGTGATGACATCTGATTGATGTTCCCATAGTCCAATGATATCCCGCTACTTACTATCTCTTCCTTTCAACATGGCTAGTAATGACACTTGATTGAAGGCTTGTTTGTCCAATGTGATGTTATCATCTGTCTTAACTGACATGTGCACTGACCTATGGAACGTCAATAGCCTCTTTAAATAGCAAATAAATATATATCTGTTTTATTCACTTCTGAAGAAGTGCTGGTATACAGCGCGAAACGTGTAAATTTTATTGTCTATGTTTTTTTATTATGAAAGGCATAAACTACATAAATAATCTATTCACAAAGGACGGTGTATTTTACAAAACATATAAACTCGTTTAAATCGAAGCCGTTAAAAAGGGTAACACATCACATAACCCTCAAAAACAGCAAAAAAGTGTAATATACAAAACAAGTAAGGATCAGACTACAAAAACGATGCTCATGAAAAAACCATATTTGTCCCCTAACAAGGCCCATTATTACCTAACACGCGGGTAATAATCCCAAAAGGGACGTCACTCCGTCGCGGACCTGTCCCATAACCACTAAATCGCCCTACACCAAAAAGTGAAGATAAAACACACAACTAAATATATCAAGTCCCCAAATTATAAATAATACACAAAAACAAATTCAAAAAAGTCCCAACATGTTTCGATGTCCCTTATCATCTCATCAGGGGACCAGTTAGGGAAAATATATAAGGACTTGAAATATTCACATATCTAATTTATTTCAAATGTCATCCAAATTACTTTTCGAGGGTATGAGTAATCCCCCAATGTACTGCATGAAGGTATTATGATTATCCCTCACAACTCTGACCTGTGCTTTGACCAAGGTAAGGAGTCCTATTTCTCATATTAAAGTTTTCAGCTAATATAAAGTTAGACCATACATTAATGACCTGAAGCGTTTGAGAAATCCTTTCATTCACAAATTCCACTGAACCACAATCTGGACATGAGGGAATACAGGAGCAATAACCTCCTTATGGTTTAAGATGATTCACACAAACTAGGATAGAGTGGTATGTTTATAGCGCTTATATATTACAACTTACAAAATCATACCATCTACTTCATCTACCAATCCATCCAAAATCTTTCGCATTTAAACCCGCATTTTCAAAAACTCCAACATTTCAAAGTTGTTGATTAGTGATGAGCGATTCAAAGTTGGGAACTAATCCGTCATCGGGTCGATAGTCGATATAACAGGAATTATACTCAAACGATTTACGATAGATCGATAAAAAATAGATCATATCTACCCGGGATGTCCATTAAAGTCATATGGGAAAGGAACAAGAACTTCATTCTTACACCCCAATAAAAGGAGCTGGCTGACAGTAAGTGGAAATAAATTAAACATCACACAACACACAGTCCAATTGGAAATACACCGCTACTTCTCTAGAACACACTTTGGTTAAAAATAGCCACAAGAAAAAAATTTAACCATAAAAAATCACAGCCGACGACCATTCAACTTTTCCATAGTTCTGTACCACAGCTTGACCATTAAACACTGCATCGACCCACTAAAATTAAAAAGCTTGCAGAAGGCTTGTAGTATTTGATACCATCATTTTACTTGAGCTAGGGACATTGGACTATTCCCTGTCCTGGAACGCAGCATGGAGTATATTGACCTCACGGCCGGCAAACTATATCGGTTTGTACCTACCGTGTACTCACGGCAATCCCTTCAGGCAATTTTGCGGAAAGGCCCAACCCAAGGAGCTCCCTTAAACATCATCGTGATCCATGCCCTACTGATTATCATCTCTTGATGAAAGTACAACACGATCCCATCAACTATTCGTGGAAAGAGGTTTGCCGGTATTTGCCTCTCTCCTTATCTGCAAAATGACTCCTCCCAGCTGGCTGAAGGACTCATCTTTCTTCCGCCCTCAAGATATCGACGTGACTTGGCCCCCATCTGCTCTCAGGCCCTGCCCATTCGGCAATGGGCTCTTGGAAAGGAGAACACATATACTGGCATTGGCCCCCATGAGCGAGCAGAGGACGCTCGGGCCATTCATGCAATCAGAAAGACGAAGAGAATCGGAAAGCTGGGCACACAATTCATCCACTCATTATTTGCGGCTTTTGGGGCCTTCCCCTCGGAACAGATAGGAAATATAACAGATAGTCAGGTCCATCATTGGGTCCAGTGGCAAAAAAGTGGATAAACACATCCAAAAACATCAGTGTTCGAGTGCAGGCATATGTCGTGCTAAGCACAAATTGAAACAATCGATCTTTTAAGCCTGACCGTATGGGTCATCTGTATGTAATTGTTGGATGTCCTAGGGGCCCAGCGCCCATTTACATGCCGTTGAGTGTCGGCTGGTAAACTTATAAGATTGACAAAGGTCCACACCTATTAGCTTTACTTGAACATTGCCTCGCTGACTGCTGCTGCCGCTCTGCGCGGGCTACTTGGCACTCTACTGCTTTGTCCAGTGGAAGACGTTGTTCTCCTCCGTGACATTCTTGTAAGGAACGTGACGCAGGTACGAAACAGATGACTCCAAGTGATCAATCAGCAAGGTCTCATTTCTCTTGCATTTAATCTCTCTTTGGAAGTGGGTGTGTGAAGCGAAAGTGCTGAGTTCTGTTTTGTACCGGGGATCCCAGGAGGAGTGGCCACCACAGTACTGTTGTTCATTTTGATGGCCTTAATCTCTGACCGGTTCATGTTGGAGGGAAAATGGAGCATCCCAAGCAATTCATGTAAGGATGGAGCCTTGATTTCCACAAGCCCCTGGGTCGAGGAGGGAGGCATCTAGCAAACTGATCTTCTCTCATCTATCCTCCTCTCCGCCTTCAAATTAGATGCCAACTCTTTCCATCTGGCTGGGACGTCGGGTATAAAGTTGGTGTCACAGGAATACATCCTCATCCACTTCCTCCGGAACAGCAATCCATCCATCAACACATCATCTGATTTGCCTCAGATGATGCACCCTGACGAAGCTGATGCGCCGCAATGCACTAGCCCCGGGACCCGAATACTGGCCTTATGCAACGACCGATACAAATTGTGAAAACTGTCGGGCCTTGTGGATTCGACCGCAAGAGAAAAGAAAGAGGAATGGCTCCGTGTCCCGCATCTGTGTCTGTATCCTCCTCCGTCCTGGAGGGACTGTTGTTTATCGAGCTGTCAAACAATCATTCCCAGAACTAGATCACCACAATGCTCATGCTGACAAGGCATTGTCCCACTGACACATTTTAGTGGCTTACTCTTCCAAAAACTGGCAAGGTGGTTGCAGAGACTCTTTTTCCTGCCTCCACTTCGGTGGCTCAACACCCCGAGGTCCGCACCGCTGATTCGTCAGGCAATGTGTCATTCGTACTGATTAATGGCATTGTGCTGCTTGCCACAATCGCTGGTGTTAGCATGTGAAGTAGGGAGGTGGAATTTCAGCGTGTTGCCACGTCACACAATGAGCAGGTATGCCGGGGTGGCCGAGCTGACGCCTGAAAGTAGCCATGGCGGGATCGAGCAGGGTGCGAACGGCCGGAAGTGCGACACTCAGACCCTCGAGCCTTCTCGCCAGGCAGTCAGACCACCCCGGGTAAAGCACTTTTCGAAATCTAATGGATGGCTCAACATGCTCATGACATGTACCAGGCAGGGATGTGCTACAGCCTACCGATCTTAGGGCGGCCAGCACGATTTCGATGTTATCGCACACACCACCTTGCCTGGCAACAAGGTTCTTGTATCCAGCCAGCGCTCGGTCTCGTTGCGTTTTTAGAGCCATCCACAGCTCATGACCTGTGTGGGTGGGGGGCGGACAGGGGACTCCAACGACAGATTAATTTCAAACACGGCCTGGTTTCTCTGGGCAATGATTGCCTACCAGAGGACTTGGGCGGAATAGAAACCTGCACCCATCTCCCTGCTGGTTTTGAAGAGCGGTGCGCCAAAACCTGAGAGCCGACGTCACCACCAAAGGACATCCACCCAAACTCACCAGTGAGCTGTCACAGAGATATAGCGGATGGGCCGTGCTTCTAGTCCATCCCTGCTCGGTCGTCAGAGCTGGACTTTTCCTACACAGATGCAGACAACGCGCTTGACAAATTTTTAGATGACATGTGGCATGGCCCAGGGCAGGGAAGGCTTTTTCGGTAAAGAACATTGCATCTCCTGCCCTCGGCAGCATCTGGTATTTGGGGGCAGTGCACGGCGCCTTGAGGTGGCGGAACACCCACTCTGTGTCCTCCAATGAAAGGCCAAACATTTCCAAGGGCCAAATGCCTGGCAATGCGCACCCTTCATGCTTTTGCTTTGGTCATGGTTTGGGTTTTAAAGTGTCTTTTTTGTCCCAAAAACCCTGGAACGAGACAGAACGGCCTGGCTGCTAGACTGGCCGCTGTACGGTGTGCAATTGGGTTTATCAGGAGGGTCTCTGGTGTGCTGGTGGTTCTCGGGGACGACGGTGGACATGGCTGGAAGGCGGAGGCTGATCTAATCATTGACTCTGAGAGACATGGGCAGTGAGGAACGCTTGGTGGTGGCGGAGGAGGAGGAAGGCGGAGAGAGAGAGTGTGACAGTGGTGAAGCCGCATCGTTGTGGCCTTTTTGGCAACGGTTTTGACTCATTTCAACTCATGCATTCGCTAGCATGTGACTAGACATGTTGGGTGGTGGTTAAAACACCTAACGATTCTTGCCTCTACTGATGCGTTTTACGGCAAGGCGGCATATTGACACATCGCTGGGTGAATCAGAGGCTTGCCTCAAAAAAGACCCAGGCCTTGAGAGCGTCCTGGTCCTTTTTGACAGGCGATAATGCGAGCGAGCGGTGCTTTCGCTAATCGTGGCTGCTGGAATCATCTCAGCGGACTTTGCGACGTCCTCTCCCTTTTTGTGGCAGGACCTGTACTGACACTACCCCATCGTCTTCCTCCTCAATCCAAGTGATGAATGCAAGCAAATTCTGCTGAAAAGACAAGGTTGGATCCGCCAATGTCTGGTCATCATCATCATCTCAACACAGGTGACTTGGTCGTTCCTGACAATTCTGCATCCAGGAGCTGCGGCTACAAGCAACAGGCACTTGCAAGGCGTTGCCGACCGCCTGGGATTTTTGCCGATGACCGGCCCTTCCTCTCCTCCTCTGATGGCATCAGTAACTGGCGTGTCAGAGGCAGACCAAACTCTCCTCTTTGGCCTCTTGGTCTTTGGAAATGCCCTCTGACTCCAACCGCATTTTGTCATCAAAGAGGGTCTTCAGGAAAATGGAAATGTATCCACAGTGGTGCGTACACGAGTGAACATTTGGGCTGCCTTCGCTCCATGGTTGGGAACGGATTCTGAGGATGCTGATGATGACATTTGTGGCCGGACCCTGGGAGGATGAGGAGGTAGACTTGCTGGATGAAGGTTGCATTAACCACTGAAGAACAGATTTGCGACGCTGGTTCTCGTTACTGAGATTCAAAGGAGCCCTGACCCAGACGAATGACAGGGCCTGTCGGGTCCTGCACCGACGATTACATGGCTTGAGTGTTGTCGCCCAGCACTGGAAGGAGCACCTTCTTCTCTACCTCTACCTCCATGTCCTACCCCCCTCTTTGCCGCTTACCACCGCATTTTGCTCCCATGTTCAGAAAGTTAAAAAATTTTAAGATGGTTATGGAAGAGTTTTTGATAGTCTCTTATTAAAAGATGGCAAATCAACAGCTATTCTTAAATCACCTCTCAATTTCATTCAGCCAACTAGGATTTAAACTGAAATGTTTCCTAGCGAATACCTGTGAAATGCGGTCTGGTGGCAAAGAACCGTAAGACAAAATCAACAGTGTTCTTCCTTCAGTCCCAGGGATTTACAACGGCCCAGTAGGGACTAGGAATTGATAGTTTTCAACAAACTATCATACAAAGTGCGCCCCCAAACTGAGATTCAACTGAGGCGCAATAAAACTATCACAAAGTTCAAGGATGAGCGAAATTGCGGTTTTTTGCTAGCATGACAAATGAGAACAGTTGCTAGAAAAATTTATTCTATCAGATTGTCGGAACACACATGGCTATTGAATAAACTACGGGCCGTACCACGTGCAAATACAGTCTATTAAAAATTATTTCAGATAAAATCGGTGGTTTTGACCTATAAATATACACATGCCGATAAAACTTATAATATTTTGTATTCAAATTTTAAGTAGAAGGTGGGCATCTATGAACCGAAAAACTGGGCCGCTACCAAATTGTATAAATAATAATAAACACACTATTGACATGTATACGGGATAATATAAGCGTGGTTGTCTGCAAACTATGAAATACAACCTCTGCAATCTAAATAGCAATTTTCTGTATGGTAATATAAGTACAAAGATGGGTCTTTGAACAAAGCTGGGCTGCGCTAAAGTGAAAACACGATATTAAATTGTGTACGTTATTAATGGTGGTTTTTACACCTATGAATTAACACTGCAAATTAACACAGCCAAAATTTCTGGTATGGTAATATCCGTACAAGATGGGTCTTTTAACAAATGGCTTTGGCCAAAGTGAACTAAACCTAATTCAAATTGTTGTACTAATAATATACAGTGGTTTTTGCTCCATATAAACTACACCTGCCGGTGACTAGAAAAGTTATGAAATCTATATGTGGGGCGAGAAACAAAGATGGGTCTTTGAACAACAGCTGGGATGCACGCCAAAGTGGGTAAAAACACGGAATTTAAATTGTTGTACCAAGTTATATAATAGGTGGTTTTTGCAACCTATGAAATTACACCTGCACATTTTACTTAGCAAATTTCTGTATTGGTAATATCCGTACAAAAGTTGGGTTTTTAACATAAATGGCCTGCCGCAAAGTAAGGTGAACACAAAACCTAACTTCAATTGTGTACGGATAATTAAAACGCTGTTTTTTGCACCTATAAATACACCATAGCGTGACTTAGGAAAAGTTTGTATACCTATTGTGAGTACAAAGTGGGTCTTTGAACAAAGCTGGGCTCGCCAAAGTGAAAAAACTGAATTTAAATTGTTGTTATTGTTAATTAATAGGTGGTTTTTGCACCTATGAAATTACACCTGCAATTAACTTGCAAATTTCTGTATGGTTTAATATTCGTACTAGCATGGGTCTTTTAACAAACAATGGCCTGCACCAAAGTAACAAAAACTAATATGAAATTGTGTACGGATATAAAACGTGGTTTTTGCACCTATAAATACACCTGTGGTGACTAGAAGACGTAGTTTTCTGTATCATATTGTAAGATCAAAGGGGGCTCTTTGAACAAAAACGTTTTGAAAGCTGGGCCAAAGTGAATAAAAAACCTAATTAAATCGTGTAACACAAGTAATAAAAAAGGTGAGTTTTGCACCTATCAAATACACCTGGCCAGTTACTAGAAAGGAAAAGATCTTGCTATCCCTAATATAAGTAGTACAGGTGCCTGCACACAATACAAGCTATTATTTCAGCAAAAAACTGGCTCCAAAATAAAATCTGTTAATAAAAAACCGATTTCTAATGCAGAGTCAAAGCAGAGTCTGGGCTGCACATTTATACCACTTATTTTCAAAAGCTGACTGCCCTGCCAGCCCTGTCGCTGTGTTCGCTCCGCGGACCCCTCCGCCCACCCTCCCCCTCCCACGGCCTTAGTACAGCGCTAGATGCATCCTTTAAATTCTCAGCCTAAGTGAACTTTAAAAAACCTGAAAATCTCTAATTATACCTAAAGTTTAATTGTTCACAGCTAAAAAGCATAGTTGTCTGTGTTGAACAAAGAGAACAGTTTCGTGAGCTGTTTTTGAGAGAGGGGAACGAGCAACGTCTGCTCTTATGCTACACAGACCACACTGATGCTGGACTGGAAGGGCTGTTCTATAGTAAATCAAGAGTATGTGTATTTATTCACTGGCCAATCATAACATCACTCCCCCCAGTCATGAACGTCGGCTACCACCCAGCTCACCCTGCTATCATTCTGTAAGCCTGCCTTTGCTGGCGACCAAAATGACAGGAAGCGCGAAAATAGGCGCCAGTACTTAATAGCTTATCGCGCAGATTTCAAAACCTAAATTATCGCGTGATCGAAAAAATCCGATCAACATAAAAACCGTGCCGATTTCAACTTTGTCGATAATAATCGCTCAACACTAGTTTGGATGCATTTCTGGAGCGTAAAAATATAACAAGTTATAGTGACTAGGATTCTGGAGTAGGGTTGTTGATCCAGGGATTTATTCCGATTGCCAGATTGGAGTCGGGAAGGAATTTGTTCCCTAAAATGAGAACAATTGGCTTCTACCTCATGGGGTTTTTTTTGCTTTCCTCTGGATCAACACTTTAGCACAACAGGCTGAACTGGATGGACATCTTGTCTTTTTTTGGCCTTAGAAACTATGTGACTATGTATGTAACACACACTTTTGAGGAAGCGGTGGTTCAGGCATAAAACACGAAAAGTTTTTTGTATTTTAAGGCTTACAGTCTTTTTATGAATTGTTTTTATTAAGAATAAAATCTTTTGTTTTAACACCTCTCCATGGCCTCTACTGAGGTTCTTCTGCACGTGTGCCAGGGTGACAATTTTTTATTCGTGCTTGATCCTGCTCTCTACGCCCGCTGCCGCTTTCAGCAGCTTTGGAGAAGGAGATCCATGGCTAACGATTATAGGCTCGGACGGAGAGCCTTGTTTGCACTTATGAGTGTTGTGCCTCTATACTACTAGCACAGCTATAAAAGGTGAGCAAGCTAACATTTTGTTATTTAAACTGTAAAATACACACTTTTCACGATAGAGCGCCCCCTCGCTTGTTTTTTCTTGTGTTTCTCTACACAATGTATAAGATACACTACCGAGGTACTGTTACAGTTAAAATACTGTTTGATATGATATTGATCATTGTGTACAGTAAAAGTTGTAGTAGGAGAAACGTATAGACACATCTTACAGGGTTGAGTGCCACAACTGTATTTTAACCAAGTTTCCTAACAGGGACGTGAATTAAGAAATCACCTACGGCTATTTATTCTGATGCATTTTTACAAGATTGAAATCAAGTACTAGTTGTTCTTTATATGTATTGAAATTGATTATCAAACAAGAGAAAATTAGACTTGAACAACTTGCCAAAAAAAATTGCCAGCACAGAATCCACTTCAATGATCTGATGGAATTTTCCAGAGAAAATGATAAAGTTCATGATCATATATCCAATCTTGAAGCCTCAATTATGAGTTTCAAGAAGAGAAAATTGCAATGTGATCTAACAGATTGCGAAAATAATCTACTGCATTACTGTTGTACCTTTAGATGCAGCAGCTGCAAGATGTGCAAAAATGTGCAGGTATGCAAAATATTTTCTAGCGCCTCCACAGGGAAACAATTTAAGATTAGGGATTTCATTAATTGCAAACCCAGTAATGTTGTTTATCTTGCAATGTGCACTTGCCCATTAGATATGTGAGTAAAACCTGCAAGGAGCTGAGTAGAAGGCAGGGGCATCGCTAGGCAGTTATATCTGGGGCTTATGCCCCGGTTAAAACTGCTGGTGCCCCAAACCTCACCGGGTACATGGCTGCTGCCATGGGCCTGGAGCGCCGACAGCTCTCTGGAGGCACACACAGTTTAAGGCTTCCGTGGAGCAGAAAACAAGCGCTTCATGCTCTGCAGCCCTCCGGAGTATTCCGCACATGTGGTATGAGTATCTCATCAGGCTGCCTGTGCAGCATGATGACATCATGCCGCATGTGCTAGGAAGAAGACAGAGATGAGCAGGAGCTTCAGTATGCGGGGGAAAGGCGAGTACTGTTATTTTTTTATTTTTAATCTACCCTATTAACTCTCTATATCTTCTGGGGGCCGTATAACTTGCCTATATCTACTGGGTATTATCTACCTATATCTACTGAGGGCCCTATTACCAACCTATATCTACTGGGGGCCCTATTACCTGCCTGTAGCTACTGAAGGTCCACTTACCTACCTATATCTACTAGGGGCCCTATTACCTGCCTATCTATACTGGGGGCCTATAACCTACCAATATATACTGGTGCCCCTATTACCTACCTATATCTATAGGGGCCCTATTACCTACCTATATCTACTGAGGGCCCTATTATCTACCTATATCTACTGGGGACCCTATTGCCTGCCTATATCTACCGAGGGCCCTATTACCTACCTATATCTACTGGGGGCCCTATTACCTACCTATATCTACTGGGGGTTCTATTACTTATCTATATCTTCTGGCGGCCCTAATACCTATTTATATCTACTGAGGCCCTATATCTACTTGCCTTTCTATACTGGGGGCCCTAAGACCTATATGCAGACTGGGGAACCCTATTAATATACCAACTGGGGGACCCTATTACCTATCTACAGACTGGGGACCCTATTATCTATATACCTACTGGGGGACCCTATTATCTATATATTTATATACTGGAGGACCCTATTACCTATATATCTACCTGCTGGGGGAGTAGTGTATATAGTTTATATATAAACTATATACCTACCTACTGAGGAGACCTATATACCTACCTACCTACCGGGAGGGGGTCTATAAACCAACCTAATGGGGGCCAATAAAGGAAAGATGGGTGACTATCCGTCCCCCACAGCAGGCACCTGGCTTTTCTATAATAGAGAAACCAGTTGCTGTGGAGGTAGGGCATCACCATGCTTTCCTGTATAATTCCCCATTAGGGAGAGAGTTATATAGATCCACCAGTAGGTAGGTAGATATGTATGTACTGGAAAAGTGAGGATTCTACAATGTTTATGTGGTAAATTCTGCAGAGACGAGTCGTGGCTGGGAGAAGTCATCATTGCGTTCTGGGCCGGATGAAGAAGGGAAGGGAAAGTGAACGACTTTAATCAGAAAAGACGTCTCCTGTAAGTCACAAAAAGACGTCTCCTGTAATCACATATTTCTGCAGAGCACCTACATACAACTAGTAGCTACCACAATATGGTCAGTGTATGGCAGTAATATATGTAATTAGAGCCGGTGTACAGCTGATGTGGTGGTCGCATTTGGACATGTTCTCACAGTATTAATTGATTCTTAAGTAGTAATAGTTTTGGTTCTTGGTATTGTAGGAGGCTTTTTTAGCAACAATGATTCATATGGTATATTTGTTCCATGTATAGGTGTATTATTAGGTAACTGTTATTTATAAGGTATTACACTGTCATACGTAGGTGAGCGCTTTTGTAAAACGCAAATTTGTCAGTGCCAATTTTCATTGTACAGTGACTGCTGAGGTGATGGACAGGATCTATGTGGAATACGCGTAAGATTAGTGACAGGAACATAAGCTGCAGTTCACAGTGTGGCGTGAAAAATGCTATGTGAATGCAGTCCTATTGAGAAAAACTCAAATGGCCCGGGCCCCGGATGTTTTAGGAGCCTAGCAACGCCCCTGGGTGACGGATTAGGGACCATCTGGATAACATAAAAAATGCTGTTGACACCCAATTGCTTCGGCTGTGTTAGTGCCTAGCGCATGCGCATTATTTACCTGCTGTAGATATGCGTCATAGCAATCAGTGGGCTGTTTAGCACATGCGCTTTAAGCCTTTGTCCCGGGTGCCTGCACGGTATACAGAGGGTGACGCCGAATATAAAGTAGGCATCACGGCAGCCGGTGTCCTCATCTCAGAGCATGCGCCTTATTTTTGTTACAGTTCGTGCGTAATTCGGCATTGAACACTGTAGTAAATCTTTGGCCAATCAGTGTACTGGACCCTCTGTACAGGAGATTATGAGCCACATGTATGAACCTGTTTAGGTCTAAAACTCACTTTTTTGCCCATAGGTTACTATGGGCAAAGGAGTGAATTTTAGACCTAAACAGTTTCATACATGTGGCAATATGTGTTTCCATAGGCAAGCATTTCTAGGTAAGTTTATGGCTGCATGATCATATTGGGTTTGTCCTTGTATTTATATTAGTCTCTCTACACCCATCCCTCTTTTTAGTGTATATCACTGGACCAGACCGAGACTAGCTTAGTGGTGGAACTATGTATTCTCTGGTGGTATTTAAGGCTCCTAATCAGTAGTCTATACCAGGCTAACTCTACCTGCTACCCACCCGTCTCCTTTATTTAGCTCTCTTTCATTTTTTTTTCTTTTTCCCCCACTGATGATTCCTTACTAATGTTTTGATGAAAAGCGTATGGGTATTTTCTGTCACAGGGTGAGTCATAGGGTGAGGTGAGGGTTATTTTTTTCTTGAGTGTCAACACTAAATAGGATGTTATAATGGCAAACTAGGGAATTGATACCAAGCAAACTTTTTGAGCAGAGGGATGTTTTTTCTCTGCGGTTCTCTGCAAAGCCTTCCCCCCTTCGCACTGACATGTTCATGTTCCGCCCGAAAACCGGGCAGAAAAATGAACATGCTCTATGTTTTTCGAACCACCGACATTCTAAAGAAGCGTCCAGCGGTAAAAATCCGTGCAGTGGGAACTACTGCACAGATTTTCCATTACGGTCTGTGTTAAAGTCTGACAGTTGGTTTACAGAGGGCTATCAAAACCAAAAACCGTCTGTAAATCTGGTTGAAAAACCTGACCATGGGGATATGCCCTAAGGCTGAAAACTATGATAAAACTATCGTAATGCCGATCAGGAAGAGGGCAAATTCTGGGGAGCGAGGGCATTGTATTTGTGCATACTTAGAGGATAAGGATGTGACGTTACCCCAAAATTGTGTCAGCATAGGGCAGCCCCAGAATATATGAATGAGAGATCCTTGGAATCCGCAACCTCTCGAGCAATTTGCGGAATGCATTGGGTATATAAGTGAAAGGCGGAGAGGGGTGTATTACCATCTAGTTAGAAGTTTCTGGTGTTGTTCTTTGAAGCTAGTGGAGGTGGAGGATTTGTGGGCCCAATGTAGCGCTGTTACCCATTGAAATTCCGAGTATGAGATGCCCAATTCCCGTTCCCATTTAAGAATGTCGTCTGTCTTAACAAAATCGAGGTTATTAGTGATTATGTTGTATAATATTCTTGAGCTTTTTTGGGATTTAGAAATTTTGTGTTCGAGAATGGATAGGATTGGATTAAGGATTTTGGCCTTTTGAGTAGGGTTCCGCCTGAAAAGGTGAGCAATTTGGTTATATTGGAATAGGTCTGTGGGTGGGAGGTTATATTTGGCTTGGAGGGAAGGGAAGGAGAGGAGTGTATCATTAATAAACAGATCCTGAACCTGTGTTATACCATGTTTTTTCCAGCTATTAAGAGAAACATGAAGCAGAGGAATATTGAGTACCTGAATCGGAATCGGTAGGGCACTAGAGGCTATGAGAGGGTGTTCATCAGGATGCAGCATAGCCCCATATTTTAGTGAAGTCTTGATCGGCATGGAATGGGTTTCCTCGATTGCATCTACAGAGTATGGGTTAATCAATCTATCTTTTAAAGACACAGAATTTAACATGTCTGCTTCTTTTGCGACCCATAGCTTGTTGTCTGAGGCATTCCACCAGTGTTGAATTTGGTCGATAGTAACCGCAATATGATAGGCTTCAATGATGGAACACCTAGTCCCCCAAATCGTTCGCTTTTATGCATAATATATGATTTAACCCGGGGGCGTTTTGATTGCCAGATATATTTGTTCAATTGAGCTTGGAACATGGAAAACATGGAGTTTGAGATATGGATAGGTAGAGCTCTTAGGAAGTAAAGAATTTTGGGAAGAATGAGCATTTTATAGAGATTCTAGTCAAAGTACTGCGCTAGGTGTTTTAGGATAGTTTTTTGGTGGGAGGGGTCTGATAAAACTCTAATATTGTTCTTCCATGTAAACGGCATTGGCCCATTCGACGCTGTTTTTATTGACAATGAGACAGGGGCATGGTCAGACCATGAGATAATGCCAATGTCGCATTTATCTATTTTTTGCAAAGTCCATTTGTCTACCAGGAACATATCAATTCTGGAGTAAGACATGTGACTTACTGAGTAGTAGGTAAAGTCTTTTTCCGATGCATGGAGACACCGCCAGGCATCGTAGAGGGAGGCTTGAAAGGTCCAATGCCGAAGACCTTGGTGAGGTAGACTTGAGTTCGATGAGGAATCCATCGAGGGATCTGAGATGATATTAAAATCGCCGCAGGTAATGAGTACCCTGGGATATTCTTTTCGCTTTTTTAAGAGTTTTGTTTATAAATCTGATTTGGCGGGAATTGGGAGCATAAAGATTGACGATTGTATATAATGTGTTGTTTATTTCGCAAACTAATATTATAAATCTGCCATTGGGGTCTAAAGCTTGGTCAAGGAGGCGAAAGGCCACTGTATCTTTGATGGCAATAGCCACCCCTGCCTTCTTTTTGTCTAGGCAGGAGAAGATAATATGGGGATATTTGTGGTGGTGAAATCTATGTGTATTGCCTTGGATCAGATGAGTTTCTTGTATACATAACATATCAGCATGCAGTTTGGTAGCTTCCTTCCACATCATTGAACGTTTAAAGGGACTATTCAATCCCCTAGCGTTCATTGACACCAACTTCAATTCCATTAGTAGCGTGAGATAGTCGCTAATGAGATACGGTAGTACCCCACCACTGTACTGTTTTCAAAGGTGCGAGATCTACGATTGATGGCTGCCAGTGTGACCAGGGGGAAGAGGGAAAGGGAAAAGATAGGGAAAACCAATAAGAAATAACTTGTAACAAACATAAGTAGGCAGATATAATCTGCGCAAACTCCGGGGGCGGAGAATTTGCCTAAGAGAGACATTTGAATTCTAGCCCTTTTATGGGTTCAGGGTAAAAGAATAAAGACAGATTAAGTAGAATGTTTACTTAATTACAGTGGACCACTCCCTGGGTATTTTGGAGACGGACGGGGCAGTAGATGAGGAGGCGTCGCTTGCAGATGCGAGGTTCCATGTCAGCAAAATTTTTTGGCCGTCTTCTGGGGAAGTAAGGACATGTGTTCTTCTATCTCGTCGAATAATCAATTTTGTTGGGAACCCCCATCGGTATTGTATGTTGTTATTTCGAAGCACAGTCGTTACTGGGGCAAATTTTCTTCTTGCGTTCGAAGTGGATTGCGACAAATCAGCAAATATTTTGACTGAGGAGTAAGGACTGGGAAGCTGGTTGACTTGCATTGCTGCTTGTAGGATATGGTCCTTGGTATGATAGAAATGGATTCTAGCCAGGGTACAGTATCATCTAGGTTTTTGGGCCTTGGTAGGCGATGAGCTCTGTCTATAATGAGTTCGTGCTTTGAGCAATTAGGGAGTAGTGCTTTGATGAGGCTTTGGAGGTAGTGCTGCAATTCTGAGTTTGAGATTGTATCTGGAATGCCCCTAAACTTCAGATTGTTGTGTCTGCTTCTGTCTTCCAAGTCAGCAAGTTTCACTTTGAGGTTACTGAGTTCGTCTTCCACATTATTGTGAGCATCCACCAATTCGTTATGAGCCTGAGAAAATTCCTCCATTTTCGTTTCCACGTGTTGTACTCTCTCTCCTACGCTATCTAGGTCGGTTTTTAGAGCTGAAATGGAGGATTGCAAATTATTCTGTAGGGATGTGCGAAGAGCTAACATCATGTCTTTCAGTAAGGAAGGGGACATGTCTTGGTCCATAATTTGGAATGATTCCAATGTGTCTTGGGGGTGTTCAGAGCTGCTAGCTAGAGTGGTAGTCGTTGGACACGGCTCAGCAGCTGTGTCAGCCATTTTTGCTTTTTGTTTGACTGGGCTATTGATAGGTGATCTTTGGTCAGGAGTAGGAGAGCGATTAGCCGAGAGTTCCATGTCTGGGGGAGTATTCTTTGAGTTGATGCTACTCCTTTTTAGAGACAATGGATCTTTTATGGGTTTAGTAGCTTGAGTTGAAGGATAGTCAGCTTGTGATGAGTGGGAAGACGAGCAGGAGGATTCTGAGAAAATTGAGTCCCTGTGGATTTTTGGAAGAATGTCTGGTTAGAACCCCGTCCGTCTCCAAACTCCTCCCTATGTTGTTTGGTGTGAAAAAAGAAGTTAGGTTTAGGGATTTACCTTTATCTTTTGGTCTTTTGTGTGGACCCATTGAATGATAGACTCCACAAGTGTTGCAGTATGGATGAGGGATAGAGTTTAGGAAGTGACCAGATTTGTAGAAGGGAGCGTCCACTAGTACTTTACATTGTCAATAAAGCAGTGGATGTTGCTGAACCCAGGGCTTTGAGGGAGGGGGATTTACATCATAATGTCTGATGTGTTAGATCTAAGTTGAACTGTGGGCCTGGACGCCCATATCCATCAGAGGATGGCCAAGAGAGCAGATTACCTCACTGTTCCCTAGTTTTCAGTGTATGGTATTTATAAGTAGCAGTATTGGGAGATTAACTAGTGTAGTGGGATTAAAGCGCCACTAGGTGGTGACAAAGTGCTGTGAAGTAGAGACCTGAATTTGGGTTGTATAAGTATGGTTCACAGGATCCTTCTATATATTTAGAAATGTTAATAAACTGAATATATTTTCAACAGGGTCTACTTTACAGTGTACGTGTGTTTAAATGGCTTTTGGACAAATGCAGGACAGTTATATCTATTGACGTTGCCTCTGTGTAGTAGTACAGGGAACCCCTGCACAGAAAGCTTCCCTTACAGAACGTTGGTTTATACTATTTCAAATATCACATAGGATACTTTGTGAAAAAGGATCTGGGGTTATGCTAAAAAGGGGGGGGGGAATAAGTGGTGAGGGTCTTTCAACACGGTGTAAGATTGATAGGGAGTGTGGGGGTCCTGGGAACCTTGCGGGGTTAGTAAAGATTACCTCTTTGTTAGATACAGTATATATACCACAGTTTGAGATATCGAGTTCGCTCAATATATATCACAGTTATACAGTAACGTTGATTATCACAGTAAGAGCAATTTGTGATCCCTGCTGAACCTGTTATTTAGAGTATGACAGAGCTGCCAAAGGGTTGTCCAAAGACTTTAGTAACTATAGAGGGCAAGGCAACATGTCCCAGGGCAGAGAGGTGAGGGTCACCCGGAGAGTCCCAGGTCAATTAGTGACCCCCCAGGTGATCCGCAGCCCCAATACCAACTAGGACCAGAGCCCCGACCCAACACAGTAAGAGGGGTATTTCCCTGCAATATATTTCAGGTACAAATACAATGTGCAGCTATAATATATATTTTAAAACCCAGGCAAGGCAATCAGAGCAGTAGGAGAATTCTAAATTTGGGTTTCCTTGTACATGCAGATATTCGAACAGTAGACAAATAGACGGTCCGAGCCTTATCTTGAAGGGGATAAAGAAGTGGTGGAAAAACGGGTTATGACTTGTGCATTCGATGTCGCTTTGGGGGTCAAGTGGTCGTGCTTGCTCTTCCAGGGGGGGGGGGGGGGGGTAAAGGAGTATGAGGAGGGGGAGGTATCCTGCCCCCAGGGAGGCTGTATGCTTTGGGAAACGATTTATGCACGGTAGTGTGAGCCCAAATTTCGTTGGCTATCGAGATCGATCGATAAATCATAGTCGGCCGCTATCGATAAGGTTTTTCGATAGTGAACATCGATTATGAGGATTACCATTAAAGTCTATGGGAGAGCAACAACACCTTCATTATTACAAACCCCAAAAAAGGCTGGAGAAGCTGAAATTAACATCCACAACATCAAATGGATACGTGCTACATCTTAGGCAACACACTTAGGTTATAAAAGTCACAGAAAAAAGTCACAGACCATTCACTATCCCTGTCTTGTACACAGCCTGACCCCTTAAACCTGCATCACCCACAAATAAAAAGTTCCAGAAGGCAGTATGTTTTGAACCACATGTTACTTGAACTGGACATTGAGTATCCCCGTCCTGGAACGCAGCTGAGACCCAAACCTGCATGGAACCCCCGATTTAAAAAGTGCCGCAAAAAGTAGTCTTTCAACCCCCATCTTAGTTTAACTGGACACTAACTATATCTGTCCTGTACCGCAGAATGACCCTTAACCGCAGAATGACCATTAAACCCGTCTGACCCACCGTTTAAAAAAGTTTCCAGAAAAAGGAGTCTTTCAACCACCATTTTAGTTGAACTGGACATGACTGAACTGTCCTGTGCCACGCATGACCCAGGGCCAGAGTTACAGTGGGTGCGGTGAGAGCCCAGGTGGCGTCCGTCATCTATTAAACGCAGGTTAAAATGCCCTGATGACGCAGCAACAAAAACTGTTGTGCTGGGAAACAGAGGCGGAAGCGGAAATGTGGAAACTCCAGCCTTCCTCTGTACCAGTCAAAACCTGGGTA
>JAODAL010034792.1:0-43772 GCA_025379985.1 Phyllomedusa bahiana | reverse complement strand
TATTATTTATTTTAAAGCGCCATTGGTTCCAGGGCGCTGTACATTCGAGGGGGTTACATACATAACATAGGTCAAACAAGTACAATCATAAGTGATGAATGACAATTGGCACGACAGAGGGAGAGAGGATCCTACCCGTGAGGGCTTACAATCTACAAGGAGGGGGAAAGAGACAGAAGGTAGGGGAAGACATGTTTGTGGAGGGTAGAGTGGCAGCAGTGTTATTGTAGGTTATAGGCAAGCTTGAACAAATGGGTTTTCAGATTGCTTTTGAAGCTGGTGAAAGTGGAGGAGAGTCTGATGTGCTGGGGCAGTGAGTTCCAGAGTGTGGGGGAAGCACGAGAGAAGTCTTGGAGACGGTTGTGTGAGGAGCTGATAAGAGGAGTGCAGAGGAGAAGGTCCTGTGAGAAGCGGAGTTTGTGTGCGGGGAGGTATCTGGAGAGTAAGGCAGAGATGTATGGAGGGGAGAGGTTATGGAGAGCCTTGTAGGTCAGGGTTAACAACTTGAAATTAATTCCCTGGGAAACGGGGAGCCAGTGGAGAGATTGACAGAGGGGAGAGGCAGAGGAGTAGTGAGGAGAGAGGTGGATAAGACGGGCAGCGGAGTTGAGAATTGTTTGAAGGGGAGCAAGAGTACTAGCTGGGAGGCCACAGAGAAGGAGGTTGCAGTAGTCTAGGCGGGAGATGACAAGGGCATGTACCAGCATTTTTGTGTTGTCGAAGTTGAGGAACGAACGGATGCGAGAGATGTTTTTCATGTGGAGGCGGCAGGCAGAGGTGAGGTTTTGGATATGTGGTTTGAAAGATAGAGCGGAGTCGAGTATTACCCCAATGCATCGGACTTGCGGAACAGGTGAGATTGTAGAGCATTTGACTGAGATTGAGAGATAAGTGGGATGTGTAGAGTTGGACGATGGAAAGATGATGAGTTCTGTTTTCTCCACATTTAGTTTTAGTAGACGTGATGAGAAGAATGAGGAAATGGACGATAGACAGTCTGGGATCCGGGAGAGCAGAGAGGTAACATCTGGGCCAGAGATGTAGAGTTGGGTATCGTCGGCATAGAGGTGGTAATGAAAGCCGTGTGAGGCTATGAGCTGACCAATGCCAAGGGTGTAAAGAGAGAAGAGTAAAAGACCCAGGACTGACCCCTGAGGGACACCAACAGAGAGTGGCCGGGGGGAGGAGGTGGAGCGAGAATGAGAGACGCTGAATGTCCGATCAGCGAGGTAGGAGGAGATCCAGGAAAGAGCCAAGTCCGTGATGCCGAGGGAGGAGAGGCTTTGCAGCAGGAGGGAATGGTCGACAGTGTCAAAGGCAGAGGACAAGTCTAGAAGGAGAAGGACAGAGTAGTGGCGTGAGGCTTTGGCTGTTGCTAGGTCGTTGGTGACCTTGGTTTGGGCGGTTTCTGTAGAGTGGTGGGGTCGGAAACCAGATTGTAGTGGGTCAAGAAGAGAGTTGCAGGTGAGGTGGGAGGACAGCTGAAGATAGACGTGCTGCTCGAGGAGTTTGGAAGCAAAAGGGAGCAGTGAGATGGGGCGATATTTGGACAGAGAGGAGGGGTCAAGGGTTGTTTTTTTAAGGATTGAAGTGATAGTAGCATGTTTAAAGGCAGAAGGGAAGATGCCAGAGGTTAGCGATAGGTTGAAGAGATGGGTGAGGGCTGGGATGATAGAAGCACTGAGGTCTGGGATGAGGTGGGATGGCAGTGGGTCAAGACTACAGGTAGTGAGGATGGAGATTACATGAGGGGAGGTATCAGGAGATTAGGGTAGAGATGTATGGGAGGGGACAGGTTATGGATGGAGATTACATGAGGGAGGTATCAGGAGATTAGGGTAGAGATGTAGAGGGGAAGTCTTACCTGTTCTACCTACAGGGGAGGGTTATACCAGGGGGTAAAGGACCTGTGGTGACATCACACTGGTCACATGATAGGAAGTGTCCAATAGATTCCTGACTCCTCCTTCCTGTGACTGATCACATGACTGTGACATCATGGAAGGTCCTGTAGTGTATAGAGCAAATCAGCCGCACAGCCCACATCATAACATCACCACAGTGCTGGCCCTACATAGTTCATGGCCCCAATATACACCACAGTGCGGGGCCTCTACATAGTTCATGGCCCCAATATACAGTGCGGGGCCCCTACATAGTTCATGGCCCCAATATACACCACAGTGCAGGGCCCCTACATAGTTCATGGCCCCAATATACACCACAGTGCGGGGCCCTACATAGTTCATAGCCCCAATATACACCACAGTGCGGGGCCCTACATAGTTCATGGCCCCAATATACACCACAGTGCGGGGCCCTACATAGTTCATGGCCCCAATATACACCACAGTGCGGGGCCCTACATAGTTCATGGCCCCAATATACACCACAGTGCGAGGCTCCTGCATAGTTCATGGCCCCAATATATACCACAGTGCGGGGCCCTACATAGTTCATGGCTCCAATATACACCACAGTGCAGGGCCCCTACATAGTTCATGGCCCCAATATACACCACAGTGCAGGCCCCTACATAGTTCATGGCCCCAATATACACCACAGTGCGGGGCCCTACATAGTTCATGGCCCCAATATACACCACAGTGCGGGGCCCCTACATAGTTCATGGCCCCAATATACACCACAGTGCGGAGCCCTACATAGTTCATGGCCCCAATATACACCACAGTGCGGGGCCCCTACATAGTTCATGGCCCCAATATACACCACAGTGCGGGGCCCCTACATAGTTCATGTCCCCAATATACACCACAGTGTGGGGCCCTACATAGTTCATGGCTCCAATATACACCACAGTGCTGGGCCCTACATAGTTCATGGCTCCAATATACACCACAGTGCAGGGCCCCTACATAGTTCATGGCCCCAATATACACCACAGTGCGGGACCAATACATAGTTCATGGCCCCAATATACACCACCGTGCGGGGCCCTACATAGTTCATGGCTCCAATATACACCACAGTGCGGGGCCCTACATAGTTCATGGCCCCAATATACACCACAGTGCGGGGCCCCTACATAGTTCATGGCCCCAATATACACCACAGTGCGGGGCCCCTACATAGTTCATGGCCCCAATACATGCCAACTCTCCCGTTTTTGGCGGGGGGGGTCCCGCTATTTGGGGTCCCCTCCCGCCCTCCCGGGAGAGCTGGCATTTCTCCCGCCGCCTACAGGTGGCGGGGGTCCTTTAAATGACCACGGCGCCGGAGTAGCGCTAGTGCACTACTCCGGCGCCGCCGTTCCGTTCCCACTGGCGGGTGAAGCGGGCGCAGGGTCTGCTCACCCGCCCGCGGTCTCACTGTCGGGAAGGAGGCAGGAGGGAGCGCTCCCTCCTCCCTCCTCCCCCTGTATGTACAGCGCCGCTGTGCGCCGTGCATACAGGGCAGCATCATAGGGGAAGTGAAGTGCGTCTGCACTCACTTCCCCTGTGTCGCTGAGGAGATCGGCAGGAGCGGGCCGCGCTGCAGGAGCCTGGTCAGGTAAGTAGATTTTATTATTTTATTTTTATTAACTACATGGGGAGCTCTGCTTGGCTACAATGGGGGCAACTACCTGGCTGGCTAAAATGGGGGCAATACCTGGCTGGCTACAATGGGGGCAATACCTGGCTGGCTACAATGGGGGCGATACCTGGCTGGCTACAATGGGGGCAACTACCTGGCTGGCTACAAGGGGGGAAACTACCTGGCTGGCTACAATGGGGGCAATACCTGGCTGGCTACAAGGGGGCAACTACCTGGCTGGCTACAATGGGGGCAATACCTGGCTGGCCTACAATGGGAGCAACTACCTGGCTGGCTACAATGGGGGCAATACCTGGCTGGCTACAATGGGGGCAAAACCATGCTGGCTAAAAATGGGGGCAACTACCTGGCTGGCTACAATGGGGGGCAACTACCTGGCTGGCTACTAAAGGGGGCACTACCTACCTGGCTACTAAAGGGGACACTACCTGGCTGGCTAATAAAGGGGGCAACTACCTGGCTGGCTACTAAAGGGGGCACTACCTACCTGGCTACTAAAGGGGACACTACCTGGCTGGCTAATAAAGGGGGCAACTACCTGGCTGGCTACTAAAGGGGGCAACTACCTGGCTGGCTACTAAAGGGGGCAACTACCTGGCTGGCTACTAAAGGGAGCAACTACCTGGCTGGCTACTAAAGGGGGCACTACCTACCTGGCTACTAAAGGGGGCAATACCTGGCTGGCTACTAAAGGGGACACTAACTGGCTGGCTACTAAAGGGGGCACTACCTACCTGGCTACTAAAGGGGACACTACCTGGCTGGCTACTAAAGGGGGCACTACCTGGCTGGCTACTAAAGGGGGCAACTACCTGGCTGGCTACTAAAGGGGGCACTACCTACCTGGCTACTAAAGGGGGCAACTACCTGGCTGGCTACTAAAGGGGGCACTACCTACCTGGCTACTAAAGGGGAAACTACCTGGCTGGCTAATAAAGGGGGCAACTACCTGGCTGGCTACTAAAGGGGGCAACTACCTGGCTGGCTACTAAAGGGGACACTAACTGGCTGGCTACTAAAGGGGGCACTACCTACCTGGCTACTAAATGGGGCAACTACCGTGCTGGCTAATAAAGGGGGCACTACCTGGCTGGCTACTACAGGGGGCAACTACCTGGCTGGCTACTAAAGGGGGCACTACCTACCTGGCTACTAAAGGGGGCAACTACCTGGCTGGCTACTAAAGGGGGCACTACCTACCTGGCTACTAAAGGGGGCAACTACCTGGCTGGCTACTAAAGGAGGCAACTACCTGGCTGGCTACTAAAGGGGGCACTACCTACCTGAGTACTAAAGGGGGCAACTACCTGACTACTAAAGGGGGCAACTACCTGGCTACAAATGGGGCCACTAAATGGCTAACAAAGGGGGGCATCTACCTAGCTACAGAGGGGACATCTACCTTGCTACAAGGGGGCATCTACCTGCGTGTAAGGGGGCACTACCTGGTTATGGGGGGCTACTACCTGGCTATAAGGGCATCTACCTGGCTTTCTTCCAAAGCCATTATGTAGTTAGGCGAAGTGGGTGTGGCTTTTTGAAGGGGCGTGGCACACAAAAAGTTGGCCGTTTCCACGCCGCCCTCTTTAATCTCCTGCTTTTCCATTTTCAAAAGTTGGCAACTATGCCCCAATATACACCACAGTGCGGGGCCCCTAGGTAGTTCATGACCCCAATATACACCACAGTGTGGGGCCCTTACATAGTTCATGGCCCCAATGTACACCACATTGCGGGGCCCTTACCTAGTTCATGGTCCCAATTTACACCACAGTGCGGGGCACTACATAGTTCATGGCCCCCAATATACACCACAGTGCGGGGCCCCTACATAGTTCATGGCCCCAATATACACCACAGTGCGGGGCCCTACATAGTTCATGGCCCCAATATACACCACAGTGCGGGGCCCCTACATAGTTTATAGTCCCATCCTCCCATCTGTCCTGATTTGGGAGCACTGTCCCAGGACGGTGTGGAGAAGTCCAGATTTTTCAGAATGTCTCAGGGATCAGGCTCTAATCACTCCCTGTCCCCCACCCGAACCCCTTCCTCCCTGTCCACCACCTGGACCCTTTCCCCATCCTCCATGGCCTCCAGTATGCAGGAAAGTTGAGTGGCGCCCATCCCCTGCAGCACACACTTTGCTTTTCTGGATGCCTGCTGCGGGAGATGTCAACCAGCTTTATCAGATGCTGGATAGAATATTCATCTGCTATGTGACATTCCCCAGAACAGGCATCCAGAAAAGCTTGGTGTCTGCTGTGGGAGATAGATGCCTCTCTGCTCTCCTGGATGGCTTTTATGGGGGATGTCACATAGCTTTCCCAGATGCTAAATAACTTATCTAACATCCAGGAACGCTTGGTGATGGCCCACCTCCCACAGCAGGCACCCATCTCCCAAAGCAGGCACCTAGCTTTTCTGGATGCCTGCTGTGGGGCATGTCACTATTTCCCAGTCACTTCTGGGGTGGCTGGTATTTTTAGAATGGGAATGGACCAGTATCGCTGGACCTTCCCATTCTGATCAGTATCAGGCTGCAGCTGTCGGTTTTATCTTGGCTGGTTATAGAAATTAAGGGGTGTCCATGTCGTCTTTTTTTTCTTAACAAGTTGCTCTTTTAGATTTTTAATAAAGGATAAAAACAGCCAAGGTTGCAGCTGCAGGATGATATTATTAAGATGTGAAGATCAATGAATATTTGCCTTTCCTACTCTAAAAATACCAGACTGCAGGTGCCCCAGAAGCTGACCATCGCATTAGAGGGTCCACTCCTGATGGTTACCCGGCTCTTTCCAGTGCCTCTGGTGCATTAGGTACTGAGGAAATAGTGACAGAGGGTTAGTGTCAGTCTTGTGGTAAAGAAAATGAAAAATTTTATTTTTTCCAATAAATTCAGTATTTTGCCCTAAATGTTTTATGGTCACCTGCTGAGCAATTTCTTCCAAGTGTGACAATACCCCATATGTGGTCATAAAGAAAAGGTGGGACACATAGTGGGTCTCAGAAAGGAAGGAGTGCTATATGGCTTTGTCAAGATGATTAAATCAGGTGTGGAAATTATCTTTGTTCCACTACTTTATCCAATTAAATGCCTCCTCCGAATTATATTATTATTATTGCTGCCGACAGCCAGAGCTCGAGAAATATGACCCACACACTTTGGCTGGGACATGAAATCTGAAGTTTAATCACAATAAATTACATTCCAATAGAACTTTTTAATCACATGACTATTCTATCACTACATGATTGGTTAATTGGCGGTCGCTAAGAGACAAGTTATAATTTGCATGTACGTATGAAGCATTAGCTGATATGACACATTCCGAAGCTCTGTATCATCTGGGGGGAGGAGGAAGGCCTTGAATTTCTTGCTTCTAGCAGACACCGCATCTGTCTCAAGGAAAGCTGTGTGAGAAATATGTGATACTTCGATAAGGATGTATAGCAGTAAAAGCAGTTTAACAAACTATCTGATGAGCTTAATAAGAATGTAATGATGAAACAGACTTTTGATGTTTTTTCCTTAAATTACCAACTTGACAGTCCCCCCTAAAAAACATCAAAATCTGTTCTAACGCTCCCCCCTAGAGCGTGAATGATGATTGATGCTCTTCCTTAAGCTGAGCAAGAATGGGTAAAGGTCACTCTCCTTAGACAGCAGGGTGAGCAGGTGGAGCGGGTGTTGAACCCACTGAACCACTGTCAGGCTTGCTCCAAGGGGAGTATCCAAGCAACCGCTGTCCTCCTTGCAGAGCCTTTGATTTTAAGGATGACGTTGTACCAACGACCGACAGGTTCCACCTCAGAGCAGACACCGGCATAGGCATCAATGGATTGTTTACAATCTCAAAACCCTCAGTGATTCTGGAAAGTCTTTGATGGAGGTGGCGCTTAATTTTTCCCGGGTTTACACCTTGTAAGGCATCTCGGGTATAATTATCAAACCTCAGTTGATTATAATAGATGTAATTTACCCAGTTCATACCTTTGTTGATTGTTATCTGGGGCGTAAGTGATTCAAACCCTGCTTTGACCTGATCCCTAGCTTTGAATTCATCTGGCACCCCCCTTGTTTTTCCCTCTTGCATTTTTACACACATCCAGACTAGACAAAGATATGAAAGGATAAGGGAAAAGTTCAGGATGATTTATTGGTTGCAGTCACTTTCTTGCAGTGTGAAGCATGCACCCAGGGGGTCTTCCTTCAAGTTTCATTGAGGTTGGGGACATCAGGAGTACTTGGTATGGTCAAATCTGGGCTCCAGAGAGTCTCTGACGTGTTTCTGCACCCACACATAGTCACCAGGAGGTTGTAGCTTTGATCAGAGTCTGGATCTGGAATGGAGGAGAACACTATGACATGGATTAGTTTCAATTCATTACACCGATTTATAACATATTTTACAAGGCTATCATTCCCTGCACTCAACTGCTATGTGTGAAACCTCCCTAATCTGGGTGGGCCTGAGAATACTATCTCCTGAGGAGTGAGACCAGTGGGCTGTCTGGGGGTATTTCTGACAGAATAGAGTGCAATGGGTAGGATCTCGGGCCAGGGAAGAGATGTTTATTTGCTAGCTTTCAGAATTTTGTTCTTCAGAGTGGCGTTCATTCTTTCCACTTTTCTGCTGAATTCGGGATGGTAGGGGGTGTGCAGGCCAAGGTCAGCTCCTACTAGTTTCCAAATGTCTCTGGTTACTTCTGCAGTGAAGGCAGGTCCTTGGTCAGATTTAATAACCTCAGGGATCCCAAATCTGCATATCAATTCAGTCAATAGTTTCTTCACAGTGATTCTGACAGTCATGTTGGTAACTGGGTAGGCTTCAAGCCATCCTGAGAACATATCCACCACTACTAGAACATACTTGTATTTTCCACTCTTGGGTAATTCAATGTGTTCAATCTGGATCCGCTGGAAAGGATATAGTGTTTAGTCAAATGCTTCCTTGGTGTTGGCATCAGTCCTCCTGGGTTACAAGTATTGCATATTTCACAACTTCTAGCATGGCTACTTGCCGTGGAAAATGGAGATTCTGGGTGCTAGGTATATCTTGTTGATTGAAGAAATCATATGGTTAGTTCCTCTGTGTTCCAATAGAACTTTTTATTAACATGGCTATTCTATCACTACATGATTGGTTAATTGGCAGTCGCTAAGAGACAAGTTATTATTTGCATGTACGTATGAAGAATTAGCTGATATGACACATTCCCAAACTCTCCTCTGTATCATCTTGGGGGAGGAGGAAGGCCTTGAATTTCTTGCTTCTAGCAGACACTGCATCTGTCTCAAGTAAAGCTGTGTGAGAGATATCTGATACTTCGATAAGGCTTATAGCAGTAAAAGCAGTTTAAACAAACTATCTGATGAACTTAATAAGAATGTAATGATGAAAAAGACTTTTGATGTTTTTCCCTTAGATTACCAACTTGACACCTTTCCTTGGATATATAGGGCGACATGTATGATCGGGCTTTACGCCTGTTTTTTGGCGTATACCGCGCCTCCCAGCCCGAATCCCGCTGTCGGACGCAGGGATGCGGTGTTAGGCGCAGCGTTCGCCACTTCAGCTGCGCCCGCATGAAGGGTGCGGCAGTGGGCGCGGTTGTAGGCGCGGTGTAGGCGTTCCGGGGCGGGACGCGGCACGCTCGTATACTCCGAGGCATGTACGATGGCGAGTCGGCAAAGCGAGGCGCAGTGCAGCACTCGGCAGCTCCGACAAGCAGACCTAGTTTATTTTGGTCTAAATCCTCTGGCCGAGGCAAAGTGAAGCAGGATCGGAACATGCGAGGAAGCAGACAGAAGATAGCAGATAGCGGATGCGTGCACGCCAACGAGCTCAGAACTGTGGGAAGGCCTGCTACTAGTTTAGTTAGGTTAGGTTCAGCTACAGGCCAAAGGAGGGGTACCAAACTACACCTTCCTGTTCAGGACTTGGAAAAGAGCTTGCTAACACAGTGTTATCCATGTGAACCAGTTCACCTGTGAGAGAAAGTTTTGTGTCACATGTGCCTTTGTGAGGGAAATGGGTAGAATCATCTAAGTTGTAAGCTACTGTGCTGTACCAGGGGCCCCCTGCAGCCGCCACCACACACAATTATTCCGTTAGTGCTTACGGTATTAAAAGGAAAGGGGATATCGGACTTTCCGAACCCTACGGTTAGGTAAAGTTACCAAGCATCCAGAGGATACACTCCTGGCGGCGCGTTGTGCAGCACAGGGGCCCAAGATATGTATTTGTATATCTGTGTTTGGGGGATCTGTTCACTATCTTGTTCCAGAAAGTTCAGTAAAACAACCTGTTGTTGAGCCGGTGTAGGAGTCGTGTTCTTTGTCCGTGACTTCGCTGTATTCTGGTAAACCTGCCCTCGGTACTTGGCTTACTTAAAAAGCCCTCTCTGGACCCCTACTGCGCCGCCAATTACCGACCAGTCTCTAACCTGCCCTTCATCTCCAAACTCCTGGAACGCTTGGTCTACTCTCGCCTGATCCGCTATCTCTCTGCTAACTCTCTTCTAGACCCTCTGCAATCCGGTTTCCGCACCCTACACTCCACAGAAACTGCTCTTTCTAAAGTTTCAAATGACCTCCTGACAGCAAAATCGCAGGGTAACTACTCATTGCTGCTTCTTCTGGATCTCTCTGCAGCATTTGACACTGTTGATCACCACCTCCTCCTCAACATGCTCCGCACCATCGGTATCCAGGACACCGCTCTCTCTTGGTTCTCTTCCTACCTCTCTGACCGCTCCTTCAGTGTCTCATTTGCAGGTTCTACCTCCTCTCCTCTCCCTCTTGCTGTCGGGGTTCCTCAGGGATCCGTTCTTGGTCCTCTCCTCTTTTCACTCTACACAGCCCCCATTGGACAAACCATCAGTAGATTTGGCTTCCAGTACCATCTCTACGCTGATGACACTCAACTCTACTCGTCCTCCCGAGACATCACTCCTGCCCTGCTACAGAACACCAGTGACTGTCTGTCCGCTGTCTCTGACATCATGTCCTCTCTCTATCTCCAACTAAACCTCACTAAAACTGAACTTCTAGTCATCCCACCATCTACTAACCGACCTCACCCTGCTATTTCTCTCTCCGTGTGTGGCACCACCATAACTCCTAGGCAGCAGGCCCGCTGTCTTGGGGTTATACTAGATTCTGATCTGACCTTCACCCCCTATATCCAATCCCTTGCCCGCTCCTGTCACCTGCACCTCAAGAACATCTCCAGAATCCGTCCATTTCTCACTGTGGAAACAACTCATACTCTCATTACTGCTCTTATTCATTCTCGTCTTGACTACTGTAACTCCCTACTTGTTGGTCTTCCTCTCTGTAAAGCAGCCAGGCTTGTCTTTCTTTCCAGCCGCTATACTGATGCCTCTACCCTGTGTCAGTCTCTGCACTGGCTGCCTATTCAGTACAGAATACAACATAAACTCATCACTCTCACACATAAGGCTCTCCACAGTGCTGCACCCCCATACATCTCCTCCCTTATCTCTGTCTACCACCCTACCCGTTCTCTCCGTTCTGCTACTGATCTAAGACTACACACCTCACTCATCCGAACCTCCCATGCCCGTCTCCAAGATTTTGCACGTATTGCACCAGTTCTCTGGAACATGTTACCCCATGTGATCAGGCGCACTCATAACCCTCGCAGTTTTAAGTGCGCTCTGAAAACTCATCTTCTTAGACAAGCGACCAAGATCCCTAATTGTCAACCCCATCAAATTCTGTCACAGATTCGTCACTTCCTGCACTTTGGCACCCAAAGGCACTTATCTGTATATAGATGTAATGGTAGGGAAGGCAGGTTCATCCACATTTAATGTAAACTACCCCATCTGTATGTAACATGGCTGGTCCATTGTAAACCAAGCACTTATCACCCTTTGTTTCACCCATACACCCTAATAGATTGTAAGCTCTTGCGAGCAGGGCCCTCACACCTTGTGTCTCATTTGTCAGTAGCTTTTTTATAATGTAATGTCTGGTTTGTCTGTGCTTATTCCCTCTATATTGTAAAGTGCTGCGGAATATGTTGGCGCTATATAAATAAAGATTATTATTATTATTATTATTATCGTGACAGAAATCTCGGCGCTCCGCTCCGAGATTTAAAATTTTAAATATTTTTAAAATTTGATTTAAAAATATTAAATCAATAAAATCCTGTTTATTTCTTTATTTTCATTGCACCCATACTATTGATCCTTGGATAACGAAAATAAAGAAATAAACATGATTTTATTGATTTAATATTTTTTTTTCTTTACCCCCAGATTATTATTCATTTTATATACACATCGGGAAAACTTCTGTAGTGTTATTCTTTGATTTCGGCCATGTACAGTTTTCTTTCAGATTGCATTAGAAAACCCATAGGAGCGTCGCTCGCTCTCCCATTGGTCCAAATAACCGCGCCTCTTTTAACTTAGCCAATAACAGAGCTCGCTCGCAATTTCTTTGCCCCATAGAACTCTATGCGAAAGTAGCTCGCGCTCTGATTGGCTAAGCTGGAGGAGCCGCCGCCGCTTCAACCAATCAGCTCGTTTCTGCCTTTTTACTGTATTTTGAACTCTCCCGCCTTGGAATATGATTGGTCAATTTTTCTCCATAGGTTATAATGGGTCCCTGTCGCTCCTATTCTGATTGGTCAATTCTCCTCCATCGGATATAATGGGTCACTGTCGCTCCTATTCTGATTGGCTGGTTTATGCCGACCAATGAGAATAGCTTAAACAATTTGAATTACTGTATTTCCCGGCGATTCTCTCTATTGCAATTCCCTATGTAGCGCCGGAATCGGCGACAAACGCGTTGTTCGGGTTTTTAACTGATTTTTTTTTAACAGAAGGTTTTAGCTCTTTATGTGATAATGTTTTACACTTAATCAAAATGATTTTTTTATTAATACTTCATTCCGCTCGGCGCTGAGCGCCGAGATTTCAGTGCGCTGAACTCTCCATAGACTACAATGGGAGAAGTAGCTCACGCTCTGATTGGCTGGGATAGCAAAGCCCCCCGCTAGCTCAGCCAATCAGCTCTTTTCTGTATTTTTACTGTATTTTGAACTGTCCCGCCTTGGTTTTTGATTGGTCTATATTTCGCCATAGGAGATAATGGGTCTTTGTCTCTCCTATTCTGATTGGCTGGCTTCTGCCGACCAATGAGAAGCGCTTAAACAATTTGAATTACTGTATTTCCCGGCAATTCTCTCTATTGCAATTCCCTATGTAGCGCCGGTCTCGGCGACAAACGCGTTGTTCGGGTTTTTAACTGCTTTATTGTTAAAGAAGGGTTCGGCTCTTTATCTGATAATGTTTTACATTTAATAAAAATATTTTTTTTAATAATACTTCATGCCGCACGGCGCTGAGCGCCGAGATTTCAGTGCGCCCATCTCTCCATAGACTATAATGGGAGAAGTAGCTCGCGCTCTGATTGGCTGGGATAGCCAAGCACACGCTAGCTCAGCCAATCAGCTCTTTTCTGTCTTTTTACTGTATTTTGAACTGTCCCGCCTTTGATATTGATTGGTCCAAACTCCTCCATAGGATATAATGGGTCTTTGTCGCTCCTATTCTGATTGGCTGAGCTAGCCAAGCCCCCGCTAGCTCAACCAATCAGCTCTTTTCAGCATTTTTACTGTATTTTGAACTGTCCCGCCGTGGATTCTGATTGGTCTAAACTTCTCCATGGGATATAATGGGTCTTTTGTCGCTCCTATTCTGATTGGCCGAGATAGCCAAGCCCCCGCTCCCCTCACCAATCAGCTTTTTCACAATTTTTACTATATTTTGAATTTGTCCCCGCCGTGGATTCTAAATTGGTCAATCCTTCCCCATAGGTTTTAATGATTCACTTTCCTCTATTCTGATTGGCCGGTTTATGCCGACCAATCAGAATAGCTTTCTGATTTTGAATTACTGTATTTCCCGGCAATTTCCAATATCCTAATTCTTGAATTAGGATATTGGATAGTGATTTTGTTTTATGTATATTTTTTTTTTATAGGTTTCAGCTCTTTTCCTAAGAATGTTGAACGCCTTTATAAAGGCGATTTTTGATTCATACTCCGCACCGACATGTGGAATGATTTCTCGCCGCTCCAGCCTGTCTTGCCTCGGAACAGATTTTCGGCGCAGTCCCGCACTGTGCCCCCACACACTGGCGAGGCGCAGGGAACTTTTCCCCGCATGTATGAGCGCACCTCCTCGGACGGCGAATCTTTGGCGCAGTGCCGCCCTGCGCCTCGGTCCCCGCACTGCGCCCCACACGCTGGCGAGGTGCAGCGGACTTTTCCCCGCATGTATGACCGCACTACCTCCGGCGGCGAATCTCAGGCGCAGTGCCGCCCTGCGCTTCAGTCCCGCACTGCGCCTAACACACTGGCGAGGCGCGGCGGACTTTATTATTATTATTATTATTATTATTTATTTTTGAGCGCCCTTGGTTCCAGAGCGCTGTACATTCAGGTTTCATACATAACATAGGTCAAACAAGTACAAAGGTGACAAATTACTAACTAACAATTGGTACAGAAGGAGAGAGGTCCCTGCCCGTGAGGGCTTACAGTCTACAAGGAAGGTGGTAAGAGACAGAAGGTGAGGGGCAGACATGATTTCGGATAGTGTAGTGACAGTAGGGTTGTTGTTGGTTATAAGCAATCCTGAAGAGATGGGTTTTCAGGCTGCTTTTGGGCTGGTGAGAGTGGGGGAGAGTCTGAGGTGTTGGGGCAGTGAGTTCCAGAGTATGGGGGAAGCACGGGAGAAGTCTTGGAGACGGTTATGTGAGGAGTTGACACGGGGAGAACAGAGGAGACGGGGACACGGGGAGAACTCCTCTATCATATAACCCTATATATCACAGAGCTCAGCTTCTCTCCCTCTATCATATAACCCTATATATCACAGAGCTCAGCTTCTCTCCTCTATCATATAACCCTATATATCCCAGAGCTCAGCTTCTCTATCATATAACCCTATATATCACAGAACTCAGCTTCTCTCCTCTATCACAGCTGGCTGACAGGTTTGCTACAACCTTTAAAGGAACACTCTGGATAACACTGATACACTTAAGGGAGTGGAGCATGACATACAGTTTCCCTCTGTGGGGGTCGTAACTACAAGCTCTTCGACCCTAGTGCAAAAAATGAACTGGGCCCCCCAGCTGCCATCCGCCATTTACAATACTGGTGTCTTCTTATGTATCAGAAGGGATTTTGGGCCTCCTCAGGCTGCAGGGCCCGGTAGCGACTGCTACCTCTGCACCCCCTGTAGCTACGCCCCTGGGCAAAACCATAAGATTACCACTATTAATAACATTGACTAAGGGCTGGGCTAGGGGCACATGGTAGATTTTGCTGGTCATATGTAGGGGAGCAGGCGCATTTTTGGTTTGGAGTGAGGCAACAACCACCCATATTGGGCCGTCCCGGGCACTAATGAAGCTACAGAATGCCCTGCTCCTATCTGAACTGGTCAAGCCATATTGTTGCCCCTTTTTTTTTTTTAACTTGACCAGAAGTGTTGACTTACATTACAGCTGCCTCCGTTTTTGCAAGGGTTACTAGCACACTCATTGCTCTCAATCTCGCAGTTGGTTCCTGTGTATCCGGCCCGGCAGTTGCAGGAGTAGCTCCCCTGACCGGTGTTGGTGCAGCTGGCTCCATTTTGGCAGGGTTTATGGTTGGTGCAGTAGTTCAGGTCTTGATTGCAGAACAAGCCACCCCATCCTTCTTGACAGGTGCATTCAAATGGCTGCGAGCAAGATCCATGATATGTATGAGCGCGCCCCGGCCCCGACATAAATCAGGCGCAGATTCCGCCGGAAAACTAGCGGAAAGGTGCGCCCCGACCCGGCGGGATTCATACATGTCGCCCATAGTCTCTGCTAAGAGTCTGCAGATGGATCCAGCTAAACTCTCTGCGGTTCTGCAATGGCCTCGTCCTGTCGGCCTTCGGGCGATACAGCGCTTCTTGGGGCTCACC
The DNA here is from genome assembly GCA_025379985.1 of Phyllomedusa bahiana. Taxonomy (NCBI): domain Eukaryota; kingdom Metazoa; phylum Chordata; class Amphibia; order Anura; family Hylidae; genus Phyllomedusa; species Phyllomedusa bahiana. The sequence goes on along the minus strand of JAODAL010034792.1, from coordinate 28,208 downwards.
AATTATTATCGTCAATTCATTCCTCACTTCTCCACCCTGGTGGCTCCCATTGTGGCCCTCACCAGGAAGAACGTGAACCCGAGACACTGGCCTCCGGAGGCTAAAAAAACATTCACCGAACTAAAGACTGCCTTCTCCTCGGCACCTGTCTTGGTCTGGCCAGATCCCGAGAAGCCTTTCTCATTGGAGGTGGATGCCTCTTCTGTGGTGACAGGGGCGGTCCAACACGGAAAAGTCCCAAAGGTAAGACTCTCACGTGAGGGGTTTTCTCCAGGACATTTTCGCCGGCGGAGCGGAATTATGCCATTGGGGATCGGGAGCTCTTGACCATCAAGTTGGCTTGAGAGGAATGGCGACATCTGCTGGAGGGGGCTCATCGCCCAATTGACATCTTTACGGATCACAAGAATCTCTTGTATCTTCAGACGGCCCAGCGTCTAAACCCTCGCCAAGCCAGGTGGTCTCTCTTTTTCTCACGCTTTGACTTCCGCATTCAGTTTCGGCCCCCTAACGCCCTCTCCCGTGCCTCTGATGTTGTTGGTGAAGAACCTGTGTCACAGCACATTATTTCTCCCGAACGGTTGATTCACATGGCTCCCGTGGATCTCCAAAATGTTCCTACGGGCAAGACTTACGTGCCGCCGGCACACAGGAAAAGGATACTGGAGTGGGGGCATAGCTCCCTGTTGTAAGGGTTCCGTGGATCTGCTGGACCACCGCAAGCGGTGGTAGTTAAGCCACGCCAGGGAACGGAATCTAAGTAGCCCCCGGTTTTCACCAGAGCCCGCCGCAAAGCGGGATGGACTTGCTGCGGCGTTGAGGCTACCAGGTCGTTACCCCTGAGGGTGACTTGCTTGCGGTGGCGGCCGGGGTACGCGTGGTTGGTAACAGAATCGTAATCCAAAGGCGTAGTCGGGGACAGGCAGAAGATCAGGGCAGGCGGCAGAGGTTCGTGGTCAGAGACGGGCAGACGGTTAGGGCAGGCGGCAAACAGGCAAGGTCAGGAAACGTAGTGGAATGGACTGGTACACGGATAAGCAAACGGACTCAAGGACACTCCAAACTCACACTAAGCACACCAACAATCTGGCAACAGGTGCCGGGGGCGGATACATTATATAGGACCAGTGCCTGGCAATTAGCCAATTACCGGGACACTGGCCCTTAAATTTAGACCAAACCGTCGCCCCGGGCGCGCTAGGGGGCGTGCATGCGACACGGACGGCCGGACGGACAGGAGCGCGTTCACCGGAGCGGGGCCAGGTAAGCGAACCGGCGTGGGGACAAGGGTGGCCGCGGGGTGACCGCGATGCCCGGGGCCGGCACCCTGGCAGGCACGGAAACGGCCGCAGGGGCAGCGGCACCCGCGGCCGCCATGACAGTACCCCCCCCTTAGGTCTCCCCCTCTTTTTTTTGAACCTAGCCAGGAGATCTGGTGACAGATTGCCTTCCGGCTCCCACGAACGCTCCTTGGCCCAAACCCCCTTCCAGTCGCTGAGAAAGAACCGCGTCCCCCTCCCTGTCTTCTGGTCCAGCACCTCCTGGACCTCACAGACGTTGTCCGATTCGGCCCCAGGAGAAGGCGAGACAGCTCTCCGTGAGAAGCGATTCATCACCACAGGCTTGAGGAGCGAGACATGGAAGGCTTTCGGGACACGGAGAGTGGGAGCAAGCGGAGCTTGTAGGAAACCGGGTTTAGCTGGCGCCAGTACTAAAAAAGGGCCCAAAATTTGGGCCCCCAACTTGTAACTGGGCACCTTAAAACAAATGTATCTGGACGATAGCCAAACCCTACACCAGGCTTAAATACAGGGGGAGGTCTCCGGGTACCTATCGGCCTGAACTTTAGTACGAGTGGAAGCCTGAAGCGGGGCCCTTGGCGAGTGACCGCCAGAGTGACTTGATGTCTCGTAATTTTGGGGCATCCACGGCAGGAAGGTGACATAAAAACGGCTAGGGGGAAGGGGCGGGGCGGGGATGTACCCAAACACAATAAAAAAGGGGGCGGCTTTTGCAGACTCCGAGTCTAGGGAATGTATGAAAATTTCCCGCCAGGGGAGAAGGTCAGACCATTTTATCCTGCCGGGCCGACACAAAATGTCGCAGATAAGTGCCTAAGATTTGGTTGACCCTCTCCACCTGCCGTTGGTCGGGAGGGTGGTTCGCAGAGGGAAAAGCCCAGCTGGACCCGTAACTGAGTGCACAGAGCCCGCCAGAATTTAGACACAAACTGGACTCCCCTATCAGAGGTAATGTGCGAGGGGAGCCCATGTAACCGAAAGATATGGTGGAAGAAGAGCTGGCTAGCTGGGGTGACGAGGGTAACCCGGGCAGGGGCACAAAATGAGCCATTTTGGAAAACCTGTCAACCACCACCCAAATGACCGTGTTACCGCATGAGACCGGCAGGTCAGTGACAAAGTCCATAGCAATATGGGTCCACGGCTTCTTAGGCACTGAGAGAGGCAGAAGCAGGCCCGCGGGTCTGAGGGCGGGACCTTGTTACGGGCACAAGAGGCACAGGCAGAGAAAAAGTTCCGAACGTCTTGCATGAGAGTGGGCCACCAGTAGTATCTGGAGATGAGTTGTGCAGACTTGTGAATCCCAGGATGGCCCACAGTTTGAGAAGAATGTCCCCATTTAAGGATTCTGAGTCGCAAAGCAGGACGGACGTAGGTCTTCCCCGGAGGTACCTGTTGAAGGTTCACAGGAGCAGCAGCAAGAAGCCGTTCAGGAGGAATAATGTGCTGTAGGGGTGGCTCCAAGCCCACCGTATCAGAGGATCTGGAGAGAGCATCTGCCCTGACGTTTTTTTTCAGCCGGTCGGAAGTGTAGGAGGAAATTAAAGCGGGCGAAGAAAAGCGACCACCTGGCTTGTCGTGGATTCAAACGCTGGGCAGATTGCAGATAGAGAAGGTTCTTGTGATCCGTGTAGATCTCGATGGGGTGGAGAGCCCCTTCCAGCAGGTGGCACCATTCTTCCAGGGCCAATTTTATGGCAAGAAGTTCCCGGTCACCAAGCGTGTAGTTGCGCTGGGGTGGGGTGAAGGTCTTGGAGAAAACCCACAAGTTCGCAACTTTCCCGAGGGGGTCTTCTGAGAGAACGGCGCCGGCACCAACTGAGGAGGCGTCGACTTCTAAGACAAACGGGCGCTGAGGGTCCGGACGAGAGAGAACAGGAGCGGAAGCAAATGTGGCTTTCAGATGTTTGAACGCCTCTTGAGCCTCGGGGGGCCAGGATTTGGGGGTCGGGGACCCTTCTTGGTGAGGGCAACCAAGGGTGCCACAAGAGATGAGAACAGAGGAATAAATTGCCTATAATAGTTGGCAAAGCCTACAAAGTGCTGAATGGCCCGAAGGCCCATTGGACGAGGCCATTGCAGGACTGCTGAGAGCTTGGCGGGGTCCATCTGAAGCCCTTGATCTGACACGATGTACCCTAAAAAGGGCAGTGAGGTACGTTCGAACAGACACTTTTCCAACTTGGCATAAAGTTCGGGTGACTCTGGAGACGTCTGAGCACCCGGCGGACGTGGGTGACGGTGGGGTCTCCAGGTCCCGGAGAAAAGATGAGAATGTCGTCCAGATAGGGCAATAACACAAAAGTATAGGAGGTCCCGGAAGATTTCATTCACAAAGTTTTGGGAAAACAGCCGGAGCGTTACAGAGGACCAAATGGCATGACCAGATATTCGAAATGGCCTCAGGGTGTTTAAAGGTGTTTTTCCACTCGTCACCCTTTCGAATGCGAATCAGAGTGGAGGCTCCTCGGAGATCCAATTTAGAAAAGATTTTTTCGCCACGTAGGCGATCAAAAAGCTCTGGAGATCAAAGGCAGGGGGTACCCATTCTTGCAGTTATTTTGTTCAAGGCCACGGTAATCGATACAGGGCCAAAAGGGTCCCATCTTTCTTCTCGACGAAGAAGAATCCCGGGTCCCGCAGGTGATGATGACTTGCAGATTTAAGCCTTTGCGTAGGTTCTCTTGGATATAGTCGGTCATTGCCTTTGTCTCCGGGACGGAAAGCGGGTGTAAACTCTGCCTCGAGGAGGAGTTAGTTACGGGCTTTCAGATCAATAGGGCAATCGAAGGGCCGGTGCGGAGGCAGAGATTAGGCCAGTTTTTTTTAGAAAAAAACATTTAGCATAGTCCTGGGGAAGGAGCAGGCAAGACCTGGCAGAGATTTCGTAGGTTTGGTAACGGCAATCTGAAGGACCCCGGGGGGACTGCCCGAAGGCATCGTGAGTGACAGGCCGGACCCCAACGAAGAAAACTCGCCTGTGTTCCAATTCAGGGTCGGAGCATGCTCTTGCAACAGGGGAGACCCAGGAGAATCTCAGAAGAGGATCGAGGGGAGTACGAAAACTTCATAGATTCCCGATGTAACGCCCCAATCTGCAAGATGAGAGGCGCCCGTGCAGAACCAAATGGCATCCTTGAGGCATTCGCCACTGACGGAGGGGCACAAACAAGGGTTTTCTGCAGGGAGGTCACTGGAAGCCGGTTTCTGAGACACCAGTGCATGGCTAATTGAAGTTACCGGCGGACACCGAGTCCAGGAAGGTGCTGTCCGGCGAGGTTCCGCAAAGAACAGGAATGGTTAGGCGGGGAGAGGCCGCACTGACACCTAGGGTTGCCTCTCCGACGAGCCCTAGGTGCGGGAGGTTCCCGGGCGCACCGGACAGTCTCCAATGAAGTGACCGGAACCGCTGCAGTAGAAGCACAACTGCCTGAGACGTCGCTGCAAGCGTTCCTCCTGGGTCAGATGTGCCCTTTCCACCTGCATGGGTTCATCCTCAATAACCGTTGGCGGAGGAAGTGGAGGGCATTGGAAGACAGGAGCTAAGCGAAGTAGCCGGCGTGGTCGGGTGGACTCGCGTTGGAGGCGGAGCTCTTGTTGTCTTCCGGCAAAACGGATCTCGATCCGGGTGGCCAACCGAATCAGTTCGTCCAGTGAGGTAGGCAGGTCTCGACCCGCGAGCTCGTCCTTAATGAGTCCCGAGAGGCCTTGCCAGAAAGTAGCCACCAGAGCCTCATTGTTCCAGTCTAACTCCGAGGCTAGGGTGCGGAACTGCACAGAGTAGTGTCCCCACAGTGGAGTCGCCTGACGGAGGCGGAGCAGTGCTGCGGCAGCTGAGGAGGTACGACCAGGTTCCTCAAAGACCGTTCGGAACCCTGGAGGAAGGCTTGCAGGTTAGCCGTTAGCGGATCTCCTCGGTCCCCACAGCGGAGGGGGCCCAGGCCTGAGCTTCGCCAGTAAGGAGGCTAATAATGAAGGCGACTTTAGCCCGCTCAGTGGGAAATTGATGTCCATCTCAATGTGTATAGAACACTGACTGATGAAACCTCTGCACTTCTTGGGGTCTCCATCATAGCGAGTGGGGAGCGGCAGATGCAGAGAAGGTCCCGGTGCCAGAGCAGGAGGAGCTGAGACTACCGGAGCAACAGGTGCAGGTGAGACGGCAGCGGTCGCAGGTGGAGGGAGGCGGACGCTAGGTTCTGGGATCATGGCCGCGAGCTGGCGATGTGCCTGATCTGTGGGCGACGGGCCGTCGTCACGTCCCGGAGTTCGGGCAGAGGTAAACCCCGGCGGAATCCATGGCCAGAGTGTACTGTAAGGGTTCGGTGGATCCGCTGGACCACCGCAAGCAATGGTAGTGGAGCCACGCCAGGGAACGGAATCTAAGTAGACACCGGTTTTCACCAGAGCCCGCCGCAAAGAGGGATGGACTTGCTGCGGCGTGAGGCTACCAGGTCGTTACCCCTGACGTGACTTGCTTGGGGGGGGGCGGGGTACAGCGTGGTACAGAATCGGGAATCCAAAGGCGTAGTCGGGGACAGGCAGAAGATCAGGGCAGGCGGCCCAGAGATCGTGGTCAGAGAGGGCAGACGGTTAGGGCAGGCGGCAAACAGGCAAGGTCAGGAAACGTAGCGGAACGGACTGGTACACGGATAAGCAAACGGACTCAAGGACACTCCAAACTCACACTAAGCACACCAACAATCTGGCAACAGGTGCCGGGGGCGGATACATTATATAGGACCAGCGCCCAGCAATAAGCCAATTACCGGGACACTGGCCCTTTAAATTTAGACCAGCCGTCGCGCACGCGCGCTAGGGGGCGCGCATGCGCACGACGGCCGGGACGGACAGGAGCGCCGTTCACCGGAGCGGGGCCAGGTAAGCGAACCGGCGTGGGGACGAGGGTGGCCGCGGGTGACCGCGATGCCCGCGCCGCGGCCCTGGCAGGCAGGGAAACGGCCGCAGGGGCAGCGGCGCCCGTGGCCGCCATGACACCTGTTGGCTGGTCACCCCAGAGTACGGAAGTCCTATGCTCTGATCTCTCGGCACTACTGGTGGCCAACTCTGGCACAAGACGTCAAGGACTTCACCCTCTCCGTGTCACGTGTGCTCGAAACAAGGTCCTACACCACAGGCCCGCAGGTCTCTTACTGCCGCTGCCCATTCCAGAAACTCTTTGGACATACATAGCCATGGATTTCATCACGGACCTACCTATGTCTTTGGGAAAGTCTGTCATCTGGGTGGTCACGGACCGATTCTCAAAGATGTCCCACTTCGTGCCTCTTCCTGGCCTGCCATCTGCTCCATGATTGGCCGGTCACTTCTTCCGGCACATTTTCTGTCTACATGGGTTACCTTCACACATCGTCTCCGATCAGGGAGTGCAATTCGTATCCCGATTTTGCCGTGCGCTGTGTCCCCGTTTGCAAGTCAAGCTAGACTTTTCCTCGGCCTACCACCCTCAGACCAATGGACAGGTGGAGAGAGTTAATCAGATTCTGGGAGAATACTTACGTCATTTTGTGTCCGGACGTCAGGACAACTGGGCCGAGCTGCATCCCTGGGCCGAGTTCTCCTACAACCATCGTGACTCGGATGCATCCGACGGATTCTGAGGTGCCCGCTGTGGATGATCAAGTTCAGGATATCAAGGTCATATGGAAAGAGACACAAAGTTCCCTACTTCAGGCCTCCGCTCATATGAATTCTCCGGCGGACAGGAGGAGAAGACCGGCCCTGACATTCCTCCCAGGAGACAGGGTTTGGCTTTCATCGAAGTACGTACGCCTGAAGGTTCCCAGTTACAAGTTGGGCCCCCGCATCCTGGGACCCTTCAAGGTGCTCTGGCAGCTCAACCCGGTGACGTACAAGCTCTGCTTACCCCCATTGCTCCAGATTCAAAACTCTTTCCATGTCTCGCTCCTTAAGCCTCTGGTCCTGAACCGGTTCTCTCAAAGGAATGTGTCGCCTCCCCCGGTAGCGGATTCCGCTGACATCTTTGAAGTGAAGGACATCCTGGCCATGAAGTCCATCAGGGGTAAACGTTTTTTCCTGGTCGACTGGAAAGGCTTCGGACCCGAGGAGAGATCCTGGGAACCCGAGTCTAATATTCTCGATCATAACCTCGTCTGCAAGTTCATTCAGGCTAAAAGGAGGGGAGGCCCTAAGGGGGGTGGTACTGTTACGAATGGCGCCGCGGTCCGTGTTCGCCCTTCTGGATCCATGCCAGGGACGAGTAGCGCCGCTGGCCGCGGGACCGGCCGTGGGTGCACTCGCGGCTCCTACTCACTTGACCACGTTCCTGTTCCGTCTGCTCCCCCTGTCGGCTGCAGCGTGAATGCGCTCTAGCTAGGGCGCGCGTTCATGTAGATTTAAAGGGCCAGCGCGCCGGTGGTTGGATAATCGCCGGACGCTGACCCTATATATTGGGCTCCGCCCTGTCGCTCCTCGCTGGATCTTTGTTGCCTCCGTGCCCTAGAGAAAGCGTTATCTTTGTTCTTGTCTCTGCTGTGTTCCTAACCCTTGCCTACGTTTCTCGACTTGCCGTCTGCCCTGACCCTCTTGCTATGTCTATTGACCACGAACCTTTGCCGCCAGCCCTGACCTTGCCACCTGTCCCTGACTATGTCTACGCCTCGTAATTCTGTACCACGCTACACCTCGGCTGCCGTCGCAAGCAAGTCACGTCAGGGGTAGCGACCTGGTATACTCCCGCCGCAGCAAGTCCATCCCGCTTTGCGGAGGGCTCTTGTGAAAACCGGGACCTACTTAGACTCCGCTCCCTGGCGTGGCTTACACCATTGCTTGCGGCGGTCCAGAGGATCCACTATCCCGCCCGTTACATTGTCCTTTTTTCTCTGTACCGGCAATTTATGAATATATTAGCACGTTAGTTATTTCTGGAACCCTAGAATCTCTGTTTCTAAGAGGGACACATTTACCACAGATATCTAACATGGACTCTATCACCCGCCATGGGCTGAATTAATGTGAATAGAAAGTTTTTTAAAGGTACAATATATTTATTATACATTGTAAGGAAAATGAGCCCCTCGCAGTAACTGATTCTAAAGCCGCAGTGACAGGGTCTGATTATAACTGTAAGAAAAGGGTGTTCTTTATATTCCACTGACTATAAATTGTTCTGTATACTCCCCTGACTATAAATTGTTCTGTATACTCCCCTGACTATAAATTGTTCTGTATATTCCACTGACTACAGATTGTTCTGTATCTTCCACTGACTATAAATTCTTCTGTATACTCCACCGACTACAAATTGTTCTGTATATTCCACTGACTATAAATTGTTCTGTATATTCCACTGACTATAATTTTTTCTGTATACTCCACTGACTATAATTTTTTCTGTATATTCCATTGACTATAAATTGTTCTGTATACTCCACTGACTATAATTTTTTCTGTATACTCCACTGACTATAAATTGTTCTGTATACTCCACTGATTACAGATTCCTACAGGTATCATAAATTCCAGTCAGAAAGCACAAGGTCTGGTTTATTGAGGGCGGGGGTAACAGGTTATTTCCAAGTGTGACTTGAATTGGAGCCTGGCGTTTTATCTTCTTCAAAGGATGGATAGTAAGGGTCTGTACATCCAACCTTAACTTCCCCCTATTCACATTACAATGGGTCAACCAAAGGACATATACAATTAGGCATCTCTGGTTCTTCCCCCTTATCACCTAAGCGGCCAGTCAGGGAAAGCAAATTATCCTAATGAAGTTATGGGACAACATTGACCCTAATGACCTGATGGGCAGCTCTGAAATCTGAACCAAGTTTATATACTATAAAATATGGTTACAACAGAAAAACCTGTTCCCAGTGTGGGGCCCGCCTTTATCTGAGCCCCCAATTCCTGGGGCCCTTGCCCCAAGCAACAGAAGGATTTTTTTACAATTTTTAATGGTTCAGTGTTTTCGGGGTTTTCCCCCTTCTTATGTTATGGGTAATTGCCTGTTTGTGCGTCAAAATTATTGGCCCTTCCCTTCTTTTTTACTCTTTTTAAAAAGCTTTGGCCCCGTGTGTTTTATTAAAGCAAAAAACTTTAAATTATTTTGGGCCCTTTGGGTCTGCCCCTAAAAAACTCCCAGCCTTGATGATGGGGTTTTAAACCCGGGTGACTCCCTGGAGAGCTTGTTTTGGTTAGGTTTTTTAAAACCCGGGACCCGGGTTTGTTTGGTGGGGAAAAGGGTATTTTTCCCCCCCCCGATTTTGGGAAGGGGTGGAGATGTTTTTCCCCTTCCCGCTTTTTTCCCTTCCCCTATCTTCTTTTTGGGTTTGGGGAACCTGCTAAGGGGGAAGGGGAACATGGGGGGCAAGACAGAGTAGTGTAAAATTCACCCAAATATGACTGAAAAACTTCGGGGGGAAAGGAAAAAGACAAAGGGAAAAACACTTATTGATTTAAAAGTTTGCAACCCAGGGCTGTGGAGTCGGAAACTCACCCAAAAAATTTTGGACCGAGCTCCAAAAATATATAAAAAAGGGGGGCCATTTAGTTCGATGCGGGAAAAAAGGGGGAACCCAGGGGGAAATTTGGGGTTGGCCCCGGGCCGGCGCTGCTCCCAGTCTTCGGGGCCTCTTTAGTTTAAGGAGTGTAATTTTAAAATGTATTTGGGTTTAAAAAGGAGCAGGTTAAAAGGCAGGGGAAAAAAGATTCTGTACGATAGAAAACAATTGACGGGGTTTTCGGGCAAAATTTTTAAACTTGCTTTCAAAGAAGTAGAAAAAAACCCATTCATCAAAAAAGGGGGAAAACTGATGAAAAAATTCCTTTATCCCCCTTAGATTGGTGAAAATTTTGGCAGTCCCCATTTTGTTTCCAAAAAACCCAAATTTTGGGTGTAGAGGGGGCCCGTTCTCTGCCGGGAAAATTTGAGATCAGAAGTGGGGGGGTCTATGAAGGATCGGGAGGGATAAAAACTTTTCCCTCAGAACAAATTCAGGACTCCAAAAGGTTATTTTTTAGTTAAAAAACCTGTTTTTTCCCCCTTAAATGCAGGCATTTTGAATCATTTTAAATTTTTTTTTTTATTCTAAAAAAGGATTTCAAAAAAAATTTAAAAATTTTACATCGACAAGAAAAAAGGGAAAACAATATTTGCCTTGGGGGATTTTTCAGGCCCCCATTTTCCCCCACCCAAACTACAGCTTAGACCCCCTTTCCATTTTTAAAGAAAATTCCCCTTGGCTTTCTAAATAAAAAAAATTTTGGGACCGGGAGCTATTTGAATTGTTGTTTTGCAGATTTTTTCCGTTTAACGCTTTTTTTACTGTTTGCCCCCTTTGGGGGGTGGGGGGGAAAAATTTATTTTCTTCTTTTATAAAAATTTTTTTTAACCAACCTGTTCGATATTCCCTAATAGCTCAGTTTGTTATTGGGGCTGTTTCCCCAAACGAAAGATCATATTTTGAGCAGCCTAAAGGGTTTTCCCCCAAGAAAAGAAGCAGGCCCCATAAAAGCTCATTGATCGATTTTTGGCCCAAAAAAATTGCCAAACTTTTCATGTGAGGCCCTGAAAAGGGGGGAAGAATTTCCCATTCTGACTTTAATGGGGGCCGGGGAGCGCGGCATTTCCCCAACGTCTTTTTTTGTCCACTCACTATACATTTTCCACTCGGGCCAAGATGCAGCTTCATATTCGCCCTTTTAAACTAAAAACAGCAATGGGGGGTGCAGGCCCCTGTCATTCCCTTACATCCCTAGCAAGCCAGCGCACCAAGGGAATCCCTTTCCCCTGAGCTGCAGGAATTAAAAGGGTGGGAAAAGTGGTCTTGTTTAATTTTGGCCCCTTTGCTGGATTAATCTCGGGTTTTTTGCCCAAAAAAAACTTAAAAAAAACTTTTGGTTTTCCCTCTTCTTTATAGGTATTTTTTATTCAACGGTTTAATTATTGCACCCCTTTTTTCTCCTTTCCAAATTCTTTTTTAAATGTTTTGGGTTGATGCGCTGCATCGGGTGACCAGAAATTTACATATGCTCCCTTTCTGTCTTTGTTCTTTAAATTTTTTTTTCCTTGAGGGAGGGTGTTTTTTTTGGGGATTTTGCTGAGTACTTCTGTTAGTTATTTTCTTTTTTAATTTTGACTGGAGCACAATTTTTTGGGTGGAAAAGGGCACCCAATTTCTAAACCAAGCGGGACTGCCGCAAAAAAAAGAAACAGAAACCCAAGTGCCCCAAAAAAAGGGGGCCCCACCCAAAAAACAGGGCAGAAAAACAGCAACAAAAATGCCCCAAGGTTTCAAACTACTCGGGAGAAAAACCACCGTTTGTAAAAACCCAGTGACCCTTTGCTTTTATCCAAAAGGTGAATAAAAAACATTCGGGTTTCATACCGGGGGGTGTTTACTATATTTCTAGAGCTGACCCTTTGTTGGCCCTGTCTGTTTTAAACTTTTGGGGGTACGAAGGTGGGAAAAGTCTCCCTGGTTAACCACTATAATCCCCCCAGCATTTAAACCCCTTTTCATTCCCCCTCATGGGGGGCAGAAAAAAGTCAGAAAATTGATTTAAAGGTCAACACATCAGTCGGGAAAGAAATTGGTTTGGGGGGCACCCAAAAATCAGTCAGAAATTGGGGGGGTTTTAGGCCCAAGAAACCCAGTGGGGGTTTTGAAAAAGGGGGCCCAATTACATCAGTTTTGGAAAATTTTGGGTTTAGAGCCCAAGGACTACAGTCAAAAAATTTTCCCCGAAAAAAAAGCACATGGGGGGCATTAATTTACCTCATGTTCCCTAGGGCCCAAACCCGGGGAATTAAAAACCCCACAATTAAACTCAAAATCCCCCTGGGAATCTTATTCTGGTTTTCCCTTTAGAACCCGGGTTGCTGCGTTTTTAAAGCCCCCAAAATTTAAAAATTTGGTTTTTTTAAAAGGGGACGGGTGCCCCTTTGAATAAAAAGGGCCCGAAAAACACCCCTTGGGTGCAATTTCCCAGGGGTTGGGAAAACACAAGGGAAAACTTGATATGATGATTTTAAAGAGCAGGAAGCAGAACTCAACACTTCCAGCAGCCCAAGTTGTACGACCAAAACCCTCTAAAACCACAAAAAAGCTATGAAACCCTACACAATATAAAAGTGGAGCTCTGTGATAAGTCACGTCAAGGGAGGGCAGTGAGCCCTAACTGACCCACCCCACTTCCCCTGCCTCTTACTGCTGCCCTGGGTGGAGGGAAACTGGGCCAGTCCCGCGCTGAAAAAGTGCGGGGGCCGCAAGAAAAAAAAAAGTAGACAGTGGGGTCAATAAAAATGGAAACCCAAACCCACAAAAAAAACCCAGAGGAAAAAAACGTAAACAACCCGGGGCCCCAAAAAGCCAAACGGGCAAAGCAAAAAAATAGGAGAAAAGCGGCCGGGAACCCCCCCGGGTCGGGGTTTTCGGGTTAGCAAAACACCACAAAGACAAAACCCAGGACCAAAAATCCGGCCACACCCGCCCTTCGGGGTTTTTTAATTGGGACCCCGGAAACCGCCCCGCAGCTGATTGGAGCGGCCCCCGGGGTCCTCCCATTGGCTGGGCAATCCCCCCTGTCGGGAGGGGGGGGTTTGGCCCCGTCACTCACGGAGTTGTCAGCAGCAGTGTACAGGGTGGGACGTGCATCGCTGCTGCAGCCTGCAGATCCCTAGGCCTAGCACCCACCCTTACGTACCCCCCCTTTTAGGAGGGGCCATGGCCCTTCCCCCGGGCTGGGGGGTTTGTTGGGTGGACTCATGGAATTCCCCCAGGCAATCACAGGATAGGTTTGCCGGAACCCATTTCTTCCTCAGGACCATACCCCTTCCAATGGACCAGGTACTGCAGTGACCTTTGGGCCTTACAAGAATCTAAACTACGGGCAACTTCATTTTCTAACTCCCCCTCTATGCAAACTGGAGAAGGAGGTCTAGAGGGCGGAGTCACCGGCTGAATATACCTCTTACGAAGTGCAGGACGGGACACGTTATGTATACAGAGAGAAGAGGGTAATTTCAGCTGATAAGCCACCGGGTTAACCACCTCCTGAACCACATATGGACGTTCAGGTACAGGTGGAGGACATAGTTCACCAGGAGGACGAGTTCTGGGAACCTTAGCCCAAGCGCCGACTTCACAAGATGCCGCATAGGCCTCAACACTGGCACCACTGCTTCCAGATAGAACATTAGCCTGCACATCAGTATTGCCCAGCATGGTAAGGAGACATCTGTCAACACACTGCTGTCCCCACCTGACAAATTTCCCTGAATTCCAGTCAAACACTGGATTATGTTTCTGAAGCCAGGGCAGCCCCAACACCACATCAGCGGGCAGCCGCTCCATGACGAATAGAATACACTTTTCAATATGTATGGATCTGACCACCATCTCCAGCTCAGGGGTACAATATTGGATTGCGCCCCGAGCTAGTGGGGTGGAGTCAATAGCCACTACCCGCAGCGAGTCAGATAGCGGTCTACAAGGTAGGCCCGGACGTTTGGCGAAAGACGCATCAACAAAATTAGAAGCTGATCCAGAATCCACAAACGCACTCCCAGAACCGGACAGCGACAAGTATGAAAGCTTAACTGGTAGCAGCAACGTATTAGATACAATAGGAAATACCTGCTCGCCTAGGTGATCCTCCTGCTGACCACCTAGGCGTTGGAGTTTTTCCGACCTGGTCTTCCGTTTGGAGCATTCCCGAATTCTGTGTCCATCTTCTCCACAGTAGAAGCACAACCCCTGGATGCGACGAGTAGTCCTACGGTCACTGGCCGCAATGACAGAAAAAGCCCGCACTTGCATGGGCTCCTCTGGGTTTAAATCGGAAACAACGGGTTTAGGGGTGACCATGGTGTGGACCACCAGAGGGGGAACCTTTTCCTGCCGTCTCTCCCTAAAACGTCTGTCCAGACGAACGGCCAGTGCCATGGCCTCATCTAAAGTACCAGAGGTAGGGTAAGCCACCAATAAGTCCTTCACATGATCAGCTAACCCTAATCTAAACTGGCATCTGAGAGCTGCATCATTCCACCCAGACGGAACGCACCAGCGACGAAATTCGGAGCAAAACTCCTCCACAGTCTTCTCACCCTGCCTCAAGGTGGTCAGCTGAGCCTCGGCCACAGCTTCCCTATCTGGGTCATTAAAGAGTACCCCCTAAAGCAGCAAAGAACCTGTCCACAGAAACAGTTCAGGTGATCATGCGGTAACGAAAAATGCCCACTCCTGGGGGGGACCCTGTAATAAGGACATAACAATCCCACCCTTTGTTCCTCATTCCCTGAGGTAAGTGGGGGGACCCTAAAAAAACAGGCGAAAACCCTCTCTAATGCCACAAAGGGCCCTTCCCCTGTTCCCTGCAAAACCCTGTAAAGCAACTGGATGGGGGGTTTCCCCAAGGAGGGGAAGGTAATGAGGAACCCCCCGATTTGGGGTAGCCTCCTGTTTTTCTACCCTTTCAGCCCAGTTTATTGGATAGGGGGAAAAAGCCCCTGCATCTGCTCTCCCAAACTGTCAGGGGGGCCCCCCATATTTGAGGGGTAGAGCGGGTAGGGGTTTGGGGCCTGTGAAAAATGTCACGTAAAGGGGAGGTGAACTGAGCCCTAATTTGGAAACCCCCAGCCCACTGTCCCTGCCAACTACGTGCTGCCCTAGGCGGCAGATGGCAACTGGGCGACAGTCCCTGCGCTGTCTAAAGTGCTGGGCCGTCAGAATGGACGAATAGTCCAACAGTCCGGGTCAATATCAAAAATAGGCAACGCAAAGCCACAAATCATAAACCAGAGGAATAAACGTAAACAAGCCGAGTCAAAATCCAAACGAATCAAAAGCACAAAAACAGGAGAGACAAGCCGAGTCAGGAGAACAAGCCGCGGTCAGGTATAAACAGATAAGCCATAACCCCAATACATAGAACAAGTAACACGAGTAGCCAGGAATATCACAGGCATGCAGCACCCAGTCTTCAGGGATTTAAATCTGGATTCCTGGAAACCGCCCCTGCAGCTGATTGGAGCGGCCTCCGGTTCCTCCCATTGGCTGTGCAACTCGCCCCCTGTCACATGAGTGGCTGGGCCCCCTCACTCACAGATTGTCGCAGCATGTTTGTATCAGGGTGGGATCGTGTATCAGCTGCTGCAGCCTGCAGATCCCTAGAGCCTGAGCACAGATTAGCCCTGACAGATAACCTGGAAGAGCGATAGGAACAAGTTACCTCCCTTTTGTCGGGCTTTCATTCCTTCAAAGGTGTATGCGAGACATACAAAGAAGCTGTTGCATGGCTGAATACAGGCACACGAAAAATATAAGATGGTTGTTTGCAAAGTATATCACCTTCTTAAAAGTCTCTAATTGTCGATGAAGCACTTAACAGAGCTAACA
The DNA here is from genome assembly GCA_025379985.1 of Phyllomedusa bahiana. Lineage (NCBI taxonomy): Eukaryota > Metazoa > Chordata > Amphibia > Anura > Hylidae > Phyllomedusa > Phyllomedusa bahiana. The sequence goes on along the minus strand of JAODAL010034792.1, from coordinate 12,526 downwards.
AGTCAGGAAATCAGTGGAAAGAGAAAGAGAGACGTCATGGTGCAGAATGCCAAAGATAAACAGAACGCCTAAACTCTCATCTACAGGAAGACCAGACTTCGCCAGATCAAACTCATTAAACATAAGTCCATGAACATACAAATCATCTGCTCAAGAAGCTCGGTCCTAGTGACAGAATACTTAGAGGCCCGCATAGATGCAGAACTAGCCCAAATTAAGACTTGCCTCAGAGAGAAAGGAAGTAATGGCAGAAAGAGAAACATGCAGAAGCAAATGCCAGGCTGAAAGAGAAAGTGCAGAAGCAGAGGCTCAGCTGAAAGAGAAAGTGCAGAAGCAGAGTCTCAGATCTGAAAAGAGAAAGTGCAGAATAGCAGAGGCTCAGGCGCTAAAAGAGCAGGTGCAGAAGCCAAGGCTCCAGGCTGACAAAGAGCAAGTGCAGAGGCAGAGGCTCAGGCTATAAAGAGCAAGTGCAAGAAGCAGAGGCTCAGGCTAAAATGAGCAAGTGCAGAAGCAGAGTCTCTGATAAAGATTCTTCAAATAGAGATGTAGAGGAAATCGCATAGGGACAAGTAAAGGTACTTGAGCGAGCGATGAGCAAGTCTTGATCCAGTTTGCTGCCACAGAAACAAACAATCCAGTTTGTGATTGCACCAGTACTATGTGCTGAAACATTTACCGCAGTGCCCTCTGTATCCTAATGCTGTTCAAGTGACAACACTGAAACCTCCAAGTACACCTCTACTGCATCTCTGTGCCACCCACAGAACCCGCCACAAACTAATGAACTTCACCCAGATGTCGAGCCCTTCTCAAAGACAGGTATCAACAAGAAGAGTGCCCCCAGGTGTTTTTTCTGGCCTAGTTCCACAGCGTGAGCAGCGGACATCAGAACATTCCAGAAGAGGCTAAACCACAGCTCAACCCTGCAGCAACATCAATTCTACCTGGAACATCCACCCTTTCACGCCAGGCAACCCATACACCCAAGGGGTACCATGGAGTTGGCACGGCAACAAGCAGTGAGAAAGCAGATATAATCTGAGTTCGCTAGGTATCATGGTTAGCAGGGAGCTGATAACACCTCTTTCAAAATTTATGACCGCGCAGAGAGCTACAGGCCAGGAAAGCAACCTTCAAAGCTGCCTATTGCCACCTTAACCTAACCGCAGAGCAGGAGCTTGATCTCCATGGTCAAATGGCTCTGTGCCCAGGCTCTACAAATCGTATCAAGAGCCACAGAACTGTTCTATGTGGGACAAGCAGAAGCAGGGTCTTGCCCTGCCTGCGCAGCGACTCGAACGTACCTTTGGCAGAGCTAAGCGATAGGAGAAAAGACCCTGACATTCAAGAGACTGCAGAACATCCCAAAGATCAATCTCAAAGAAGTCCACAAGCTTCAGGACTTAAAGGGGTTGTCTCACTACACTATTTCATTTTACCTCTGTCCTGTTTTCTTGGTTTCACTTTGACTTCAGGGGCGTGTTTACTGGCTTCCACTACTCTGCAGTAGTAAGCCAGTCTGTAGCTAAAGCAACTACTGCTGGCAGCCTATCAGGAAGATAAAACAGGTCCGTGTAGCTAGAGCAATCCTGAGGAACTGATGCTGACCCACACACACACAGTTGAGGGGGATATCTAGGAATAGGTAGGACACTGTTATGGAATATATTGCAAAGTGACTTGTTTTTGCAAGACTTTAACAAAAAAAGCAATCCTTGTAGTGAGACAGCCTCTTTAAGTGATCTGCTCATCGCGGAACTGGAAACTCCGCTAAAAGAGACCCTCCGTCTGTCCTGGGACTATGCTACCATGGGATACCGCTCATGGGTGAATCACAATTTTGTCCATAAAGCTGCCTTACAGTTTTGCAAGAAACAGGTGGGCAACATCAGTCTTCAAGATACAAAAGAAACACACAATGTCACCTTTCCCCGTTCATTTCATTTCCTGCAGGTTTCATCGATGAGCAGAGCCCAGATGGAGAATGACCCAGTCTCGACTCCTGTAGCTCAACACTACAACTGCATCATCTTCAAGGTAAGAAGGCGTCACACAGAAATACAGAGACCTTTATTAACAGTGTGAGTGTTTAGAAAGACTAACCTGCAACCACCTCAGTAACCCATCGGGTTAAACACCATACTAACTCGTCAGGAGACAAGTCCTTCAATCGTGAATGTTTCCATTCATAAAAAACCTCACTCATTAAACAAATGCAGAGGATCTTAGGTCCAAACCCATACAGAGCCGCAAGAAACATCCTCATAAAGACTAGGGGTATGTATCAGATTCTGCGCTTCATGGAGCATATGGCTAAGACTGTAAATCTGACAATAAAGTGTGAGGAGTGTTCACAGTGGACAGACATTGCAACAGCTATGCACACCCCCAGCACTACACCACTCCACCCACGCGATCCATCCACTGCATGTGAACCAGTACTCCCGCTACAAAGCCTGGTGGGGAAGCCTCCAGAAACACGCTAACACTGCCACAGATGTTTACCTGCTCATGTTAGGAGGTTATGTGGAAGAGAGCCAAAGGGTACAAATGTTTGTGCCAGAATATGTCTCTTATCAAGGTTTTTACCCAGAGAGACAACCAGAAGGCCGTAAAAAATGTACGCAATCATTGATACCCAAAGCAACCGGTCTAGCTGGACCTAATTTATCTGAAGCTTTTGGATCAAAGGACCCACAAAACCCTATACCTTAAATACCTTGCTCCAGGCACATAGAGGACTTGTGGCAGAAGACACAGGGATCATCGCTTCTCCCTATCAACAGGGATACAGAGATACATCTACCTACACTGATCAATGCGACCATATACCCATCACAGAGATGAATTCCCTACCCCAGAACTGCATTTCACCAACCACAATTAAGGCACCTAGCCAGCATTACATCCCACCTTGGATTTGGTATGCCGAGATTCTACACCTCTTGGCAGAGACAATCTAAGCGGTAACACAAGGTGCGTGCAACAGTGTAACGTCCTGACTACGGCCCCGTACGCCCAAGACTAGACTTGGATGGGTAGATCATAGGAAATGTTATGCTTGGATCAATCAGGAATTGACTCCTTTAAGACTTACACGTGCAAGGACGGACGCACACTCTTACCATCAGCCGTGCCCTAATCACTAAGAGTGGATAAGAAGAAGCTTCCAGACCTCAATACACTGCCTGACCTCATTCCCTCCCCTAATGCTGACAATCTGGGGAGAATCATTGTATTTTCTCACAACTATGACGACAAATAAAGTAGCCTTGTCCAGTACGAAGACAGAGAATAGTCCTCAAGGAATAATGGACAGTGAATTCTCAAAGGATGAAACCAATCACTGGGTTTCTCCATTACCCTTCCGAGGTTCAAGAGTAAAACTCCCAAATAACCGGGAACAAGCCTTGTCAAAATTTAACAGCTCTCTTCAGCGTATCCTAAACATAAAAAAGCCTGAAATAAGAGAACACGTCACATTTATGGAGAGCGTACATTCCAAACACCATGAAGAACCGCTCCATCCTTAAAGAAGAACGAGGAGTGCTGGATACAGTCGCATTGTGACATAAACATCATCCTCCAAGACACATCTTCAGCCCATGACAGCGACCTTCCCAGCATACAATCTCCAACCTTCATCAGCACCACCAACTCGTTTAATGCCCAAGAATCAGAATAAAGAGAAACAGCATCAGCTCAGTTTGCATCTACAGACATGGCTTGTAGGCAAGAAGCGAGAATGCTCTCCCAACATTAACAGCGATACCACTCGAAAGCAAGAAAGCAGAAGCGAGTCTCCGAAGAAAACTCTCAGACTCCTTTGCTGCAGGAAGCCATTGGCTTCAAAAAGACCCGCTAAAGTAGCACTACCGACATATGATCAGGCACCTAAGAGCAATACAGTTTTGAATACAACACAACGCTGTACTACCGCCAAACACCATGGAGTACTAAACCCACAGTGATCTGCTCCGGGCAACGCCCAACAAGTGACGCTGCTTGGTGCGAAACCCCGACCAATGGAAGCTCACAGTATCCACTCCAGTAACTTCTCAAGACAGAGGAAGAAGCAAAGGCTGCGACAACATCGGGATACTTCCCCACTTCACCTGACAAGGAGATGTCTCCACCCGCCACCACTTCCTGTCCCCCACCACAAAAACACCCTCACATACACTCTGGGGCCACACCTGAGACCACCAATTTAACATACACGGGGAGCCATCTGCATTGTGGTCAGAGTCCCAGGTTACGAATTTTCTTGCAAACCAGCCAAGCTGAAATGTTTTGCCCGACAGCAAGAATTTTCACGGAAGTCAGAACTTGCCAGACTTGAGATGTCGGTAGAAACTATCCCCCAAAAGAAGCTGAGAATCTTACACAGACAGACAACCTCTTTAGCTGGTGATCCACTGATATCTCCCAAGGAATCCCAAATGCTAGGAAACACATATCAAAAATCTTGCACTCATCACCCAAAGCGTGAGCCCAAAAGAGACCATAGTTAAACAAGAACTCTTGGATCGAAACAACATCCACCAAAGCCTGTCATTAATCTCCATCAGATTCCACCTACTCATCATTTGGACCAGGAATTAACAAAGGGGATGCAAAAATATTTGCCCTCCAGCTCATTGCTTCCACATCAGCCACTTCCCTGTGGTTTCTCCACAATGTACTCTCCCTTCCCACCCAGCCGCATTTCACCGAAGAAAAAGAAAATGGCAACCACCAACAAAACCAAACTGCAAGAAGGAGACCTCGTGTTTGATGACAGGAACGACAAACAAAAGAATTGACTGGCCTATGGGACTATTTACAAAGTTCTTCCTATAAAGATGGCAAGATCCGGAAGTGGAGTTGAGATATCCAGGAAGGTGAGCCTAAAACATTTGCAAGGCCAATCAACAAACTCATTCTGTTATTGCCCATTGGAGAATGTTTCCTGAAGGAGAACAGTACCTGAACATTGTTTCCATATTTCTCATTGATCAACAGGATTACTTAGTGTCATATGCATTCCTAACATTTTGTTACATGTTGTGGACTATATTTTTATAGACATTTAGTTTACATATTGAAATCCCCCTATGGGAATTTCAGAACGGAGGAGGTGCAGTTCTCTCAGTTAAGGTATTGGTTATTCATCTGTTTATATTATTGCATCCTTTTCTCCATCCATTCTTTATTATGTATTGTTGCTGTGCTTCCATCTGCTGACCAGAATTTACATATGCTCCCTCTGTCTTTGTTCGTAAAGTTTTTCTCTGAGGGCGGGAGTGGCCTAGCCGTGGAGGAGAAAAGACGTGCGCTGCAGGAGCTCCTGCTTCCACCGGCCATCAAGACCGTAAATCCTGCTCTATCCTGTCCTAAATCACATGCAGAGGGTCGGAGGGAAGCAGCTAAGCACCGGGAAGCAGCAGTCCCTGGCCCGGGAAGTTGCGGAGGGACGTGACCGAGGGGACCGTGAGGCATTAGTCGGCTACCACAGCAAGGGCCCGCCATCTTAAAGAGTGGGCGCCGGGATTTCCCGCCAAGCGACTTGCGGGGCTGACAGTGCGGGTGGAACAAGAGCCCTGCTAAAACCGGGGCGCGGCTGAGCCGACTGCGTTTCCAGAGGGGGGAAACCCCCCCTTCCCACAGCAACAATACTCCGGTTCGAAACCCGGCCCTGGGGACTTCGGATTCCCGCCCTACAGGGAGACGCGAGCGAGCGCACGAGGAAAGACTTGGGGGCCGACGATCCTCTTTGGGGACCTGTACAGGCAGCCCCGGGGATTTTCTGTGCCCTGCATACCCCCCGGACCTGAGTACCGCGCTCCTGCACTCCCGTGCCCCGGAAGGGCTCACCAGGATTGGGGACGCGGTCGCCATCTTGCTTGGGTAGCGATGTGACCTGTTTTTCCCTAATACCCCCCTGGGATGCATCGGTGGAGCACACAGCAACCCCCGACAGCCTTGGGGGGACGGGGGAGAGTACGACCATGGAGCCGCCCGTCACAAAAGGCGGCTTGCCACGATTTTGCCGTGACCGGGGGGCCCCAGAGGGCCCTTTACTTGGCAGCGCGCAACCCCACTGGTGGGGTCGGGTGGGAACGGTGGCAGAAGCTGAGTACTGAAAACCCCATTGTCCCCTCTGGAACGGGAAGGATCCAGCCCCCAACACCTCTAAAAAGACACCTGTTTTGGGAAGTTTTTGGGGCCTACCCCCTCTGTTTGGGTCAGTGTGATCTCATACATTTTTGCCCGCTCTAGAAATTGTATAAGGGGTTTGCCTTCTTTTACATATCTGTGCACATCCCCTCACCCCTGGCCCCATATAACACCACTTCCCTTTCCCCATTTTTGGGGGTTTTCGCCCTGGGCCCGTTCACAAAGTGACAAGCCACCTTTATACCACTGCACCATGCACCCCCTGGATTCTATTTTCCGGGCCTCACTGCTAACCCTACATGACCCCTAATTATTTTAGTCCTGTAATACCCGCCAAGCCTGTCAATACTGCTTTGTCACAACATGGGCCTGGGGGTGTGCCCTCTTCCCGCCACCACACTTTTCCCTCACCACATTGCGCGCACTTCGAGAGCGGCGGCCGCCCTGACCGCGTTGGTATCTACAACACCAACCATACGGGTCCCTTTTTTTTTGACCTTCCTGGAAACCACTGCCCAGTAAAATTGACAAGAATCCTTCCCTAAACAGGGGTCCCATTTTGAAATTCCACCCACCCTCCCCAGCCACCTAAACCCATTGGGTTGTTCATTTGCTGTTATTTTTTCCTTAACTCCTATGGCCCCCATAAAACCCCCTCTAGGCCCCTTTGAAAATTAGACAAATATCCCGGTCGGAAACCCTTTCCCCCCCTGGACCTCGAACCGCCCAAATCCAAAATCCCAAAGGCGCTTCACATGGAAACTCTGAACCCCAAACCAGAAAGTCCTGCTGATTCACACATACGGGCAGCACTTACCCCCCTATAGGGAGATAAAAGTAGAATCCCCCACGCTCATGATGCCAAAAGACACGGAACGAGTGACGGAATGGAAATAGGGTCAGCACCTTGAAGATCAACCATCCCTTTTGTCCCCCCGTGTGGAAGGGGCCCAGAAGGAAATATTACTAGGGCCCATCAACACCGGACCCCAAAAAACGTTGCGAGATGAACCTGGTTTCATTGGCCTAGCGGGGGCTCGAGGGTTCCCCCTAACCCTTTTTGAAAATCTTTTGTTTCTACCTAGGGCAAATTTTTTCCCCTATTTTTCGGGGAACGCGACATCGTCCTCCCGAACCCCCCCACCTGGGGTTTCCCCCCGACATTCTAGCCAAGCTCTGAACTATAGAGATGGGGACACTATTCTCCGGCTCACTCGAGAACAGGTCCCATAAAACTGGAGTCTAAGGTCCTGTCAAACCAGATTTTTTCTATTATGTGCAAAGAAGGGGGCCTTGTTTTCACTGCAAAACAAAAGCAAGGGGCGCAACTACAATCCCAAATGCTATACCCACCAATGAGATTATTCCCAACAAAAAAATTTTCTTTTTAATATCCCCCGGGACACTATCGACGGGTTAAAGGTCGCCCTGGGAACGTAGAAAGTCGCCAACCAGCAGTTGACTGACTCTCACGCTTCATCGTTTCATTCTTTGAAATGCAACCGACATAATGTATTTTTTTCCCGGGGCCCTATTTTGTGTGCTGTAGGACCCATCTATCTTTCTTTCCCTTTTCCCCCCCCCCCCCCAAAAAAGGGGGGGAGAAGAGAAAAAAAAAAAAGGGAAAGAAAAACCCCTTTCCCCCACCCCCCCCCCCCTTACCACCGCCTTTTTTTTTTTTCTTCCCTCTCCCTTTTCCCTTTTATCTTCTAGGGTGTGCTGTATGCATATTGAAACCCCATTTTCTTACAATTTTTTATGTTTTAAATATTCCTCTAATAGTTGGGGGTGTATTGCCTTTAAGGGGGGTAACTAGGGAATCCTGGTTTCTAGTGTAGGCTGTGCTTGCTTTTCTGCCTTGTTTTTTTTTCCGGGTTGGGAGGGTTCGGGGACCAATGTTTCGTACCTTTGAAACGAAGTAGGGTGGGTTGTGGGGTTGGTTTTTTGGGATGTTTCTTTGTTTCTCACCAAGCGCGCTTCAGTTGCCTAACGCGCGGTTAGTGATTGTACCCTTTGCGTTTCTAAAAAACGGTTCCCTAGATACCTTTTTCTGATACCGCAATATGGCAAATAATATAGTTTCTTTCTCACGTGGAACGTTCGGGTTAATGTCTTTTAAAGGGGGCATTTGTTTTAAAGTTTGAGGTCGCGCAAGAGTGATTTTGTGTCCCTTCAGGAGACCCCATAAAAACCCATAAATTTACCACTGTTTGGGCCGCCCATGGTGGGTGGCCCTATCATAAATTTACAACTGTGCAGGGAGTTCAATCTTGTTGGTCCACGGCCAATTCATCTCACTAGCTGTATTATGATAGGGAAAATACATAGTCCTGAAACTCCCTTTTTCATTTCCCATTTAAATTTTTTGGGGTCTACGTCCCCCCCCCATACCTCAGTAGTGAAGGGAAAATTTTGGGGGTATTGGCCACATATCCCCCACCGTGATATGGCGGGGGGACTTCAATTGTCCTGGATAGGGTTGGATCGATTTGATTCCACTTATACGGCCCGAGGGACCCCCTTCCCTCTCCCGCATCTTTATTAATGTTTTTGGGGGTCAGATGTTTGGCGTTAGGACCAGAAACTCGCCATTATTCCTGTTTTCCTACGCAATTTAATGCCTGGCCTTTGCCCTCATGCTGAACATGTTCCCCGCTCCTCGATTATCAGTCGTATCTGGCCCAAACGTTTTGCCCGCCCAGGTTTTGACCCTTAAAATGGAAAAAACCCCCCAAAACGAAATGGCGTTTAAACCCTTTCTGCGCAAATCCGCCCCCCACACCTACTTTCCCCATAATGGCGCTTATTTTTCCAAACAACCCGGGGCGGCGTCAAAGCTCTGACTGGGGTCCTTTTTAAAGGGATACGCAGGGGGTTTTTTGACCCCTGCTATTTTGATCTTAAAAAAGGGGTTTGCACACAGGGGAGCTTTTTCTTGCTAGGGGTGATGAGGCGGAAATGCGTTACACGGATCCTTTTAGTGGAAGGGGCCAATGGCTGTTCGACTAGGGCGACCAACTTGTTTACCTCAAACCCCAAAAAAAGATTTTTTCAGTAACGTCCTTTTTGAAAGGGGAAAAGTGGGAAGCTTTTTGGGGTGCATGCGCAGGGGACCTTTTACCCCGTGATTCCCCGGCTTAGTGCCCGAGGGGGCCCCTATTGTGACCATGGCATATTTGGAGCATTCCCCTCTTACTACAAAATTATATTCCTCACTGGTGACGTGCAACGCGGACTGATCCACCTGCGCCCTTACCTCCCACTTTTTCAGGGGAAAATGACTGCTGTTTAATGCCCCCTCAAAACAAGAATAATCCCCTCCCCTTTTTTTAAACCCAAAATCCCCAGGGATGACGGACTCCGATTGAGTTCTTGGGGGTAGGGGACTTCTGCCCCCCTCTTTTAGAAGTATTTTTAGGCATCCCCCAAGACATGGTCCCTTCCCCCCGAGTATGAAACAATCATCTGTCCCTTTCCCAAACCCGGGCAAGGACCCAGGTACGTATTCGTTCCCCATCTCCCGCTTTAAAAACCCTGTCAAGATCCTGGCCAAAGTTGCTAGGGGGTTAAACAGGCATCCTTCAAAAAGTGCATGTACAACTGGCTTTATGCCCGGAAGTCAACAGCGTTAAATCTAAGACGTTTTTTTTACCAACTTACAAAACCACCCCCGTAGGGGTTCAGAATTTTAGTCTCACTAGATGCAGCCAAAGCCTTGACTAATTGAATGGCCTATCTTTTTCCCACCCCCAAACGATTTGGTTTTTGGGGCCCTCCTTTATTAAGGGGGGTTTCTTTGCTTTACATGAAACCGGGGATCCAGGGGTTCGGGCAAGGGGGGTTTTTGACCCCCCTTCTCTTGCACCCCGGGGAATAGCGGGGTTTCCCCTCTCCCCTTACTTTTCGCCTTGGGTTGGAGCCCCTGGCGTGAAGGTTCGGGCATGCCTTTCCGGGGGTTTTCTGTACCCCCCTATTGAAAAAAAACATTTATATCTGACGAAATCTGCGGGTTTTTATCTGATCCCCAGGACTCCCTGTTTGCCCCCCTGGGGTCATTGAAAAGTTGGGGCATTTTCCCCTATACTCATCAAATTTGGGGTAAGTTAAAACCTACCCCCTTTACCCTCTCCCCCTGGGGAGGCTGTGAACTCTCGTTTTTTCTTTGGGGCCTCTTCCATTACTTACCCCTTTGGAAAACAGGTATCTAGATCTGTTCAGGACTTTGCATTTTAAACAATAACCCACTTTGTCTTTTCTGAAACAAAAAACAAAAATTGGAACAAGCTCCCCTCTTCCACAGCGGCGCGTATTAGCTTGGTTTAAATGAAATCCTACTAAAAAAACATAGTCCTACGCAGGCTCCAATAACATCCCCCGAGTCTGATTCACTCTTTGGGGGGATACTTTCCCTTTTTTATGGCAGGGGCCAGGATCGGGGAGCGGGAAATCATTAAAAGGTCCCTTTGGGAGAGGGGGGGGCCTCTTCCGGTATTGGTCTATACTATCTGGGATCAGCTCTCACATCGGCCAATGGGGGGCGGAAAACCTCAGGGTTTTAAACCCCCTTATTTCCCCATTTAGTCAGGAATTGCATCCCTTGCACCTCCCCTTTTTGGATTCATATGCAAGGGGAGCCTGGTGATTTTCCTATTCTAGACAGGGGCCCCTTTTGGTATGGAAGGACGCTCTTGTACTACGTGAGGGGATCGATTTTGTTCTCCCCCTATGGCATTGCAAGTTGTTTCCAGTACCCCAGTCCTCGGGAGGTAATTGGGGGGGCGAGGGGTTGGTGTACTCTCACTTTGTTAAGGGTCGGGATCAGACCTTTTCCCACCACAGGCCCCAGTTTGGGCTCCCTCCTCCCAATGTTTAGATTTTTAGATGAAGCACCAGTTAGTCCCAAATGGTCATGCTGGAGTGGTTCAAACCCTTCCCATTCCCCGACGTTCTATCCCCCCCGGGTGGCATTAGTTCCTTTTTCTATGGCCCTTTTTTCCTCATTTGTAGAGAGGGCTTTGGGTGACCTCCGGGAAGGGAGACGCCTGGGCCCCTTTTCAGATAAGTTGGGGCATTTTACTTCCCCCAAATTGGTTTCCTCCCAACCTTTAAAGATAGACTGACCCCCAAATTTTTATTTTGCCCCTTCTTACTACACTACCTTAGACTTTTAAAATTTGGAGGATACACGGAGAAGCCCCAATGCCTGCGAACTCGGTACCTTCCCCCCAACCGTTTGGCTTGCCCAAAGATTGGGTTACTGGGTTTTCCAATTGTCCTTTTTGAATGATAAGATGGGATGTCCGGTCCCCCCAATCCCTGGGGTTTTCTTATTTGGTCCTAGCTTACAGCCTGGGGGCCACCTCTTGTCACCCCTTTGAACTGAAACTCTTATTTTGCGAGGGAAAGGGTTTGCAAAGGACATGGTTGGCCCCCAGCCCCTTCGGGGTCCCAGTGGATGGTTTGATTTAAAGGCATCTGCCACATCAAGGTGGGTCTCAAACCCAGGAAAATGGCAAATTGAAAAAATATGGGAAAAGGTGGGGGGAGCCCCCCCGGCCGGTCGATTCCCTTTAAGGGGGCCCTTTAGTATAGCCCCCCCCAAGTCCCTTAGAAATTTTTTTCACCCCCCGACGCTAACATTAAAATCGTCCTAACATCCCGCAGGGTTCTAGTCGCAACACCCGAGATCTATATCTGGGTTTTTTCTGGGTTGATATTAGCTTTTGTGAGCAAAATGAGAAAGTAGTAATAATATTCATAGATTCTTTGTTTAATTTATCTGTTCCCTGCATATTGCAGGATATTATTCATTCTGTACTGATGCCAGAAAAACCTTTAAAAAAATTTCATGGGTTTAAGCGGACTATTAACTACGCAATTCTGTTATATTCACTGTCTTTCGTTTTGGGATTGTGAAAGTGCTGTACGCAATTTTCAGTACGCATTTCTTACCTGATTTGATCCTTTTAAAAAAATTTAATTTGTTTTAAACAAAAAAAAAATTTTTTCTCTGAGGGATGTGTTTTTTTTTTGGATTTTGCTGAGTCACTTCCTGTTAGTTTTTTTCACTTTTAATGTACTGGAGCCCCCTCTTTTGGGTGCAAAGCTCAATTTTTGACCACAGACGCCAAAACAAAAACAGCAAAAATGCAGAAAACAACATGCCCCAAAAAAAACAGAGCAGCAAAAAAACAGAGCAGCAAAAAAGCAAAAAAACAAACTGCACCAAGTTCTTCTACACAAGATAACCACAGTTTCTATATCGTGACATTTTCGTATCCCAAGGGGAAAAACAACATTCTGTTTCATACCCATGTTTCATATCTACTTAGCTGAGCCTTTTTTGGGCCTTTATCTCCCCCATTTT
>JAODAL010034791.1:0-43776 GCA_025379985.1 Phyllomedusa bahiana | reverse complement strand
AGGTCTGCTGCACCTTAGGATGGTTGGACGCATACTGTTGTCTCTTTGCAATCGCCTCGCTGAAACGACTGTTGGCGCCATGAGTAGCGAGGAGCAGGAGCATCTGGACCGGAGATGATGTCAAAGAGGAAACAGCCCCCTTCTGCAGAGGTGGTGGAGCCTTGACTGGTGCAATGGCATGCGTGCCACTGGGCGCTGCTGCTGCTGTTGTGCGGCGGCCAGGATGGACCACCACATCTGAGCCACATTTCCCCCGGGCCCACCGGAGGGTGACGCTGCATGTGTTGACGCAGGGCCGTGGTGCCAACGTTAGCTCCCTGGCCACGCTTTCTGCTTACAGATTCTACATATACCCATATTCGGCTCCTCCGGTGTCTTAGCAAAGAACTGCCACACCACCAAGTATCGGATTTTACCGCCAACGCTCCACACTGAGTGTGCCATTTAAAAACTCTGTGTATTTTACTGAATATAAAAGCACAAACAGGCTTAATTAACCTTCGGATATGAATATGTACAGAATTTCTTTTGTGGGGTGAAAAACAAAGTTTTCTTTACTGAGTACAACAGCAGAACAACGTTTAATTAAACCCCTGGATGTAAATTGCGCAAAAGAATTGGCAGCCAGAAAACTACTAGCTTTTTTTGCGTGTTACATTGCGTGTTTTCTTCGCTACACAACAAGAGAAAAAATTGTAATTAACCTTTGTTTTTTGAATTATGCTACAGGAAAATTTTATTTTTTGGCGGTGAAAAAGACGGTTTCTTGGAGTCACAACAGCAGCAGAACAAGGCTTAATTAACCCCTGGATGTAAATTGCGCAAAAGAATTGAGCAGCCGGAACTACTAGCTTTGTAGCGTGTTAAAATTTTGCGTTTTTTCTACGCTACACAAGAGAAAAAATTGTAATTAACCTTCGTTTGTGAATTATGTACAGGAAAATTGTATTTTTGGCGGTGAAAAAAGACGGTCTTATTTTTGACACCACACCCAAAAAACAACGCTTAATTAACCCCTGGATGTAAATTGGCAAAAGAATTGAGCAGCCGGAAACTACTAGCTTTTTTAGCGTGTTAAAAATTGCGTGTTTTTCCCGCTACACAATAAGAGACAAAATTGTAATTAACCTTCGTTTGTGAATTATGCTACCGGAAAATTGAAATTTTTTGGCGGTGAAAAAGACAGTTTCTTGGAGTCACAACAGCAGCAGAACAACGTTTAAAATTAAACCCCCTGGATGTAAATTGCGCAAAAGAATTGAGCAGCCGGGGGAAAACTACTAGCTTTGTAGCGTGCTACAATTGCGTGTTTTTACGCTACCCCAACAAGAGAAAAAATTGAAAATTAACCTTCGTTTGTGAATTATGTACAGGAAAATGTATTTTTTGGCGGTGAAAAAGACGGTCTATTTTTGTCACCACAGCAAAAAAACAACGTTTAAATTTAAACCCCCTGGATGTAAATTGGCAAAAGAATTGAGCAGGCCGGAAACTACTAGCTGTGTAGCGTGTTACAATTGCGTGTTTTCTACGCTACACAACAAGAGACAAAATTGTAATTAACCTTCGTTTGTGAATTATGCTACAGGAAAATTGTATTTTTTGGCGGTGAAAAGACAGTTTCTTGGAGTCACAACAGCAGCAGAACAACGCTTAATTAACCCCTGGATGTAAATTGCGCAAAAAAATTTGGGAGCAGCCGGAAACTACTAGCTTTGTAGCGTGCTACAATTGCTGTTTTCTACGCTACACAACAAGAGAAAAAATTTTTTTTAAACCCCTTCGTTTGTGAATTATGCTACAGGAAAATTGTATTTTTTGGCGGTGAAAAAGACAGTTTCTTGGAGTCACAATTAGAGATGGGCGAATTGATTCTAACGAAGTGGAATTCGTTTAGAATTTTTCGGGAAAAAAATTTGGGTTTCGAACGAAGTCGAACTTTGGGTATTGGGGTAAACGAAGTGGGGTTTTGATTGATAAAAGGGCTGCGAGCACTGGCGCTACATGGGGCCAAAGCACTCTGGGAGGAAAAAGGGCATAGCCTGCATGACTGTGCAGAGTGAACCCCAAAATAGAGACAGGGGGATTCTGTGAGTCACCGCATTTACCCGGGCGCACGCCGGGAGCTCACATCCTTCACTTGCTCATCAGGGAGGTTCTGCCCGCGGCTGATTTTACTAAAAATTTTGATTTTTATATAGTGTTTCTGGGGGGTGTCTCGTTTTGTCTCAGAGACTGTTCTTTAATGTTCATTTAAAATTTTTTGGGGTATTGGATCTGAAATCCAGTGTGCGTCCACTGGGCTGCTATACATTCAATACCCAAGGGGGGATTAAGACATTTCCTTTGTTCATTTAAAAAAAACAGCGTTTTTCAATACAAATCCACTTCATTTTTGGCTGCTAAATTTCTATTGCAAAATTTTACACCCAGAGGTTAATTAAGCGTTGTTTTGTGTGTCCTACCCCAAAAAAACCGTCTTTTTAACCCAAAATATTAAAATTTTCCTGTACCCTAATTCAAAGCAAAGGTTAATTACAACTGTACTCTTGTTGTGTGGCGTAAAAAAAAACACCAATTGTAAACCTAAAAAGCTACTATTTTGTGGGGCTCAATTCTTTGGCGCAATTTACATCCAGGGGTTAATTAAGCGTTGTTTTGCTGGTGTGCACAAACAAAAAACCGTCTTTTTCAACCCCCCAAAATTTAAATTTTTCCTGTACCCTAATTCCCCAAGCAAGGTTAATTACAAGTATTCTTGTTGTGTGGGTGAAAACCGCAATTGTAACACGCTAAAAAGTATAGTTTGTGCGGCTCATTCTTTGGCGCAATTTACACCCCGGGGTTAATTAAGGGGTTTTTTTTGCTGGTGTGTGACAAAAAAAACCGTCTTTTTAAACGCCAAAATAAATAAATTTTTCCTGTAGCCAAATTCACAAAGAAAAGGGTTTATTACAACTGTATCTCTGTTGTGTGGCAAAAGAAAACCCAATTGTAACATGCTAGAAGCTACTTTTTTGTGGGGTTTAATTCTTTGGCGCTTTTTTTACATTGAGGGGTTAATTAAGCGTTGTTTTGTTGGTGTGCCGACAGAAATAAAACTGTCTTTTTAAAGCCAAAATTTAATAAATTTTTCCTGTACCCTAATAGACAAGCCAAAAGGTTAATTACAACTGATTTTTGTTGTGTGGCGTAAAAAACACGCAATTGAAACACGCTACAAAGCACTTTTTGTGCGGCTAAATTTTTGGCGCAATTTCATCCAGGGGTTAAATTTAAAAGCGTTGTTTTGGGGTTGCTGAAAAAAATAAACCGCTTTTTAAACGCCAAAATATTACATTTTTCCTGTAGCCTAATTCATGCCCAAAAGGTTTAATTAACCCTGTTTGTGTTTTTACTTTTAGTAAAACACACGGTTTTTAAAACACACATAAAATAAATTTTTCCTGGCCTTTGGGAGCGCAATTTTATATCCAAGGGTTAAAGCTTTTTAAAGGGGGTTCATTGAAGTCAAAAACGGGGTGTATATTTATCATAACAGATATATCATAAACAGTGTCTGTACATTTTAGAATAACAGTATGTAGCAGAGAGGGGGCCCAGGCTCTTCACCTGCGAGTGGCGTGGCACAAACTTCCTGGAACAACCCCAGGTCGAGCCGAAAGGGGGACGTCGCGCGTAGTCACTCGGTGGGCCCACAACTGCCGCTGTCACTAGCGGCGTGTGTTGTTCACAACCCAAGGTTTTTGATTGGTTGCTGGGTACCCCTTCCCTCCCGATGACTCTGACAACCTCACCCAAGAGTCGGGGGGAACCTCAGACAAAAACCATTAGTTGGTCCCCGGGAGCGGGTCGCGGCCCTCACCTGCCCTCAGCCCGCCTCTGTCCCACCGGCCCCCTCACCCAGAGATTTATTGGCGGGGGTCAGCCCCACTATATAGCGAGGGATGAACAATTTGGGAGGGCGTCAGCGCTACTTGCAGCGAAAATTTGGGGGCCAATATCGCCTGCTTCTTGCAGTGGGCGGAAAAGTATAGATGTGAGAGGGGAAAGGGAGGTCATGTTGTGAAGGTCCCCCTGGGCATACCAAGCCCGGTGATGGGAGCACAGTGACGATGAAACACAAATAAGATGATGTAGCCCGCCCAGATGGGGGGGGTGAGGAAAGGGGCTTCATCACGTCAGGAGAAGATGGTCAGCTTGGGGTCAGGAGCGCCAGCCAGAAAGGGGGTGTGTGGCCGTGATCGAGGATAGCAGCAGTGTGGGGTCGGGACCCAAGCGGCCAGGGGGGTAAAAAACCCGCTTCGCAGGTCCAAAAAGTAGCGGCCGGGGCTCAGGAGGCAGGGGCGAATAGTCACTCAGGGCGAGGGTTGGCGGTAAAATCCGATATGGGCGGTGTGGCGTTCTTTGCAAAGACACCGGAGGAGCCAAATATGGGTATTGTAGAATCGTAAGCGAAAGTAAAGCGGGGCCAGGGAGCTAATTTGGGCCCCACCCCCTTTGCGTCAAAACATGCGGGTCCATCCGGTGGCCTGGGAGAAACGGGCTCGATGTGGTGGCCCCTCCTGCCGCCACAGCAACAGCAGCAGCGCAGCAGCCCCCCAGTGGCCCAAAAGGGCCATTGACCATAAAGGGCTCCACCACCTCTGCAGAAAGGGGCTGTTTTTCTTTGACATCATCCCCCCGGTCAGATGTCTGCTCTCGCTATTCAGGGTCCAGCAGTCGTTCAGCGAGGCGATTGCAAAGAGACAACAGTAGGCCCCAAAACCACCCTAAGGTGCAGCACTGATGTGTCCGTCTAAGTTGTTGATACTCGTCCCCCCCTTTCCAAAGGGTTTGACTCTAAAACGTTCAGAGAACAAATGGTTTGGGCCCGAGCCGGATGGAGAGTTCCCCAAGCCGAAATTTTCTTTTAAAAAGGCAGTAAACCAGCACTTCATAAATATGTAAAAAAGAAGGGGGGTCAGTCCTTAGTTATCGGTTTGTTCCAAGGTGCACGGCAGCGCGACGTTGGAGCTGTAACAGGGGTCGGGGCCCAGTACATGTCCTTAAGGCCCATGGGGAATGTGCTTCAGCCCAGGACACCAACAATTTGGAAGGAGACACCGCTTTTTCCCACGTTGTCAAACTGCTGCCCTCGCCAATGTCCCCTCCCCCTCCTCCAAACCACCACCCCATTCACCTCCACAGTAGCTCATATCCCATGTGAGGGCACGCAGCAAAAATCGTGTTGGTTTTTCCCGCGCCAACTGCAAATGGAAACCCTGGTGACGGACAATGGGAGGAACTGGTGTCCGCGCCCCCCCGAGGAGGGATGGTCCTGCGCCCTGCAGGCGCACGTGTTCAATCTGGTGTGAAAAGGTTCCTTTAAGTTTTCCCCCGATCTTCAAACATTTGAAAATGGCCAGGAAACTGGCAGCACTTTTCCATTCGTAAAAAGCCCGGGGAAAACCCCCCTCGGGGGCAGGGGCGGAAGGGCCCCTCCCCAAAAAAATCTGATATGGATTTTTCCAACTGCGGGAAATTCCACCCTGCCCTTTTTGGGGGCCCCGACTGTATGAACAGAGAAAGCCTTTAAACCAAATTTTTTGATGATGCACAGACAGAAGTACTCCCCTGTGTAAAAATTTTTGTCAGCCTGGCAGCTCTTTCGCGAACCTGCCGTTTGTTAGGCCCCCTTCGAGGAGGCACGTTATTTGTCAGTCGCCAGGGGTAGGGATGAAAAAATCTTTTCCCCTGTCATGTCCTGGGAAAAGATGCAAAAAATCTGCTGGGCAGGGGGGCTGGAGACGTGGCGACTACATTCGTGGCCCCCCCTTTAGTCAGGGGGGGGGCTGAAATGGAGGAGGAGGGGGAGGAGGACATTGGGCAGAAGCATTTCGGTGAAATGAGTGGTTTTCACCCCGGGCAAGAGAGGAGGAGAGGGCAGTGGAGGAGGGGTGGATGGAGAGAGGAAGCGAGGCAGATGACCCCCAAACCCTGGGAAATAACGTGGGAAAAGGAGGAGGGGAGCCCTCGGGGTTTTACTTGTGCAGTGGCCCGCAGCTGTTATTTGCCTGGTAGTGACAGCCCAATAGTCAGCATCCCGGGAGAGGGATGCTTCTGGCTCTCCACCTATTGGACCCTCGTACCGGTCCAAAATGGGAGCCCTTTTTTCCCCCTTTTTTGGGAAACAAATCAAAAGCTATGGGGGAAAACCCCGTAATCAGTTTGGCGCTGCCAAAGTGGGGCATCGTCCCTCCTCTGACAGGTTGACCGGGGGGGGTTTCCCCAGCGCTCCGTACTACTGCCGCGGGGTGCTGGGGGGGAAGGGGGGGGGGGGTAGGGCTACCAGCTCCATCAGTAGTAAAACCCAAGTTGGAGTCATGATGAGCAGTTTCCTTCACCCGCCTGTGAGGAGGGCAGTCGCCCGCAGCGCAGCGGTGGAGCGTCCCTGAACAAAGTTGTGGGCCTACTTGGACAGCAACCCGCACCTCAGTTGAAAATCCCTGGACACTGGGCAGCCAAACGGATGTTTGGGGCAATTTGCCCCTTTGCAGTGGGGAAAACTGTCCTGCCCGGCCAGCGTGTATCAGAGCGGGTTTTTCAGTGCGGCGGGGGGATCGTTACCCCAAGGAGAACCCGCTTTTCCACGGGGGGAAAGTGGAAGACGACCTTTTTCAAAATAATCGGCGTGGATCGGGGCCCGGATTTTCCCAAAAAAAAACCAAGCATTTTGCGTCAGTCTGGGTTCACACTACCTCCTCAGCCACTTTCGTGCCGCCACCCACCCCATGCCCCAAAATTGCTGACAGTTTCTCCATCTGCCACCCCATCTTTACCAGGGACGGGATTGCCACCCCCTCAACACTCTGTCATTTGCCCCTCTTGACCTCATGCTGCTGCTGTGTTGTGTTGCCCGGGGCATCCACCTGTGTCATTGTGCACTGTCGACTCATGAGCTGCTGTGGCTGCTGCCCTGTCCCCACACTATGTATTGTGCCCCTGCCTGACCCCATTGCTGCGCCCGTGCCTCCGTCTCATCATTGTGCCACTTGTGGCTTCCTCCCTTTTTTCCACCTCCGAATGTCATTTTGCCCTGCCCGATTCATGCTGCTGCTGTGTGCCTCCACACTGTGATTGGCCACTCTGTGGCCTAATACTGTTTTGCCGCCTCCAGAATGTCATTGTGCCCCTGCCTGTCTCATCTGGTGCTGTCGTGACCTCCCAGTATCATTTTGCCACTCTGTGGCCTAAATGTTTTCCCGCCCCAGGAATGTATTTTGCCCCTGCCGATTCATAGCTGCGGGCCCTGACCCCCCCACTGTGTGATTGTGCCACTCTGGGCCCTAAAACTTTTTGCCACCTCCAGAAGTCATTGTGCCCCTCCCGATCTCATATGCTGCGCGGTGACTCCCACTGTGTGATTTGCCCCCTTGTGGCCCAATACTTTTTCCGCCTCCAAATTTTCATTTGTGCCCCTGCCTGATTATACGCTGCCGCCGTGACTTCCACACTGTTTTTGATTGGCCATCGTGGGTAATACTGTTTTGCCGCCTCCAGGGTTTCTTTTGCCACTGCCTGATCTCCTGCTGCGTTCGTGACCTCCACACTGATCATTGTCCACTCTGTGGCCAATTTTTGTTTTTCCCCTCCCGAATGAAAAAGTGCCACTGCCTGACCCATACTGTTTCCGCCGTGACCTCCCCCCGTGTATTTTGCCCCTCTGTGGCCCCAATACTGTTTTTTGCCCCAAATGTCCCCCGTACCAACTCCTGATTATCTGCTTTTCCGGGCCCTGACCCCCACACTGTGGATTGCCCCTCTGTGGCCTAATACTGTTTGCCGCCTCCAAATGTCATTGTGCCATGCCTGCCTCATACTGCTGCCGCCGTGACCTCCCCACTGTACTTGTGCCACTCTGTGGCCTAAAACTTTTTGCCGCCCCAGAATGCATGTGCAAAGCCCGATCTCATACTGCTGCCCCCGTGACCTCCACACTGTTGATTGTGCCACTCGTGGGCCCAAAACTGTTTAGCCGCCTCCGAATGTCTTTTTGCCATGCCTGATCTCTACTGCTGCCCCATGACCTCCAAACTGTGTGATTGTGCCTTTGTGGCCAATATTTTTTTGCCGCCCCCAGAATGCATTGTGCCTGCCTGTCTCATGGCTTGTCGGATCCACATGTTCATTGTGCCGTCTGTGGCCTAATCTTTTTGCCCCCCCTCCCGATTTTCATTGGCCAAAATCCCCCGCCTCAAAACTGCCCCCGTGACCTCCCACGTGTGATTGTACCACTCTGTGGCCTAATACTGTTTTTCCCCCCCAAATGTCATTGGGGCCCTGCCCGATCCATACTGCTGCCGGCCCCTACCCCACACTGTGGATTGTGCCACTTGTGGCCCAATACTGTTTTGCCGCCTCCCGAATGTCATTGTGCCACGCTGATCCATACTGCTGGCCGTGACCCCCACACTGTGTGATTGTGCCCTCTGGGCCTAATCTGTTTTGCCGCTTCCGAATGTCATTTTGCCACTGCCTGCTCATGCTGTGTGTCGTGACCCCCACATGTATCATTTTGCCCGTTTTGTGGCCTAATACTGTTTTTCCGCCTCCCGAATGTCATTTTGCCCTGCCTGAAAACCCCATACTGCTGCCGCCGTGACCTCCAATTGTTATTTTTGGCCCCTCTGGGGCCTAATACTGTTTTGCCCCCCTCCAGAATGTCATTGTGCCCCTGCCCGACCTCATATGCTGCCGCCGTGCCTTCCGCTCCCCCAGTCATTGTGCCACTCTTGGGTTTCCCCGTGTTTTGCCACCCCCAGAATGTCATTGTGCCACTGCCGACCCCAGCTGTGTGGCTGGGCCGCCGACCTCCACACTCTGTCACTAATGTTGCCCACCTGAGCTCTCAGCTTTTTTTTTTCCCCGTTTCGCTGGATGACTTTTTCAGGTACTTCCCCTTGGTTTTTTGGGCGTTTTTTCCCTCTTAAGTGCCCAGGGAATTTTAAGTGAACGATTCTAAGAGGGGGGCAGTATCTTTGGGGTCTACAAAACCAACATTGTATGAAGACCAAACCAAGCTTTTTCTTTCATATTTAAAAAATGGCACAAAATTCTCAGCACCTGCAGGCCTGTGCAGCCGGAATAGCTACTTTTTAAAACGATTCGTGCCCAAAAATTTGGACCGAATTTATTTTTTTTCGGAAAATTCGGGGGAAGTGACCGAATCGAATTTTTTTAGAAATTCGCCCATCTCTAGTCACAACCAGCAGAAAAAACGTTAATTAAAACCCCTGGATGTAAAATTGCGCAAAAGAATTGGCAGCAGGAAACTACTAGTTTGTAGCGTGTTCAATTGCTGTTTTCTACGTACACAACAAAAGAAAAAATTTTTAATTAACCTTTGTTTGTGATTATGTTCAGGAAAATTTTTTTTTTTTTGGCGGTGAAAAAGACGTTTTTTGGGTTTCCAAAACAGCAGCAGAACAATGCTTTAATTTTAACCCCCGGTGTAAATTGCGCAAAAAAAATTGAGCCCCAAAAAATGAATTGGTATTTTGTTTTAAAAAAAAACCCGGCTGTTTCTTTAAATAAAATACAACAGGAAAATGGTTTTAGAGGGCCCTTTGGGATTTTCCCAATGTGCTTGAGCAATTATTAAGCTTTTAAAGGAAATTTTAAGGGCCGGGACTTCAAAACCAATACAAACAAAAATCAAAAAATAGAAAAATTAAAAAGAAGCATTCTCTGAGACAAGCTGAGACATTTCCACAAAAATCGTGTATAAAAAAATCATTTTCAGTAACAATCACCCCGGGGGCAGCCCCTTTCCCCTGATTTTTTCAGGGGGAGTGTGAGTTTTCCCAGCGTCGCCCCCCGGACTTATAAGTGCGGTGACGTCACAAAAAACCCTCCGGCTCTGATTGGTTCATCTCTGCACATGCCCATGAGGCTTTCCCCTTTCTTCCCCCCCAGGTGCTTCCCCCAAATGTACGCCATGTGCTCCCCGGGCCTTTTTTATCAATAAAAAGCACCCCTTCGTTCACCCGAAGTCCCCCCTTCACTTCACTTCGTTCCGAACCGAATTTTTCCTGAAATTCAAAAACAAAATTCCACTTCGTTAGAATCGATTCGCCCATCTCTAATGTCTATGTGAATATGTCATATTCCATCCAGAATATGTCTATGTTAAGGGGAGGGGCTTTTCTCCGCAAACTGTGAAGAAAAGCCATCCCCTGGCGGCCGTGTACACGGCACGAAAACAGTACAAATACCGGATAAACCTACCGGAAATTTGTCCTGGACTTGTAAAGGGGCCCTTTACCCTTTTGCTTGGCAACGTAAGTAAGGGCAGCGATAGAGACTGTCCTGGAAGAATGGAAGTGGAGCTAAGGACAAGCAGGCCACAAAAGGTAGCCCAGGAAGCGTACTAGTGTGAACAATTCTACAGTTGACAGGACCACTGCCCTGCAGGCTGAGCAGAGAGAGGAGAAAAAGGACTTGAGAGATTGTCCAGTGGAGTTCTAGTAAGGCAGTTAAGTGAAGAAAGAGAAGTGTGAACCCTGTTACATTGACTGCGAAAGTGTTTTTAACCTGACAAGTGACACCTGTGAGTAAAGCCTACAGATCTCTGTGGTTCTCTATTGCTAAATTCAGCACCGAGGCACTACACCTCCCAGCAATTCCACACTGATAGGCCTGACATCCACGCACACGCACTACTCAGGTGTGAACACCTGCTTGTACCTGGGACCTGTAACCATTCCACATCTACCTCTTGTTTGCACAGCGCCCCACACCTTTTACTCATATTTGATCAATCTGATCATCATGTACACTAAGAAAGATCGTTTACAACCTGAGAAATGACTCCATATTCATTTCACGTGAATTCAGGTGCTTTGCACAAGAGTTTTCAATTTATTTTGCCTTTTTATTCTGTTTTTCAATATTATTCATAGGTAACAGAGGTATGTGTGTGGAAGTCATGAATGCATGAGGTCTATGGAGCTGTGGTCTATTTAAATTTTAGTTTCAATTAACTTTTATTGTATTATGATTACAGTCTATGGAAAACTACTGACTGAACAGAGGATTGAACAAGCTCCTTTCTGCATGGAATGAAATATGATAAATAAAATAACAAAGAACAGTATTTCATTCTGCTTTCATCTTCCCAGAGCAGTCATAACAATTTAATCATATCAGATGTATAGTAGTGGGAGAAGCCGCAATACTTTCTATCCTCTGTGCTTACTATTTTCCAAATTAATTTTGCTTGCAGTTAATACAGACTCTATCTGTTTGCTATTGTTTATAATTATTAGGTAGAAATATATGCATCCTAACAATAAAATCACGTAATCGCAGTGTTTTTACCTAATTTGTGGACATTTACAAGCTATCAGTATTAGAGGTGATTCTGCACTGGGGCTCCTTTGCCCCAATGCAAAATCTGTAAAACGGCCTTCCATGTACCATGTGCCATTTATAGCACTGGTGTCTTGCTACATTGCCAAGAGGCCTTTGATTCTATAACTTCTGCCCTTTTCTTAGCTCCACAAAGAAAACACTTACCTAATTAAAAGTTTGTAAAACTAATGATAACCCATTCACAGATAAAGGTCCTCTAACCATGTTTTAATCTTTAGATCATGATCTATTTTTGGTGATGCTTCCCTAGTATGGGCTTGGTGGATGGGATTGGATCTATCTCTGATCCTGTCTGCTTAACTTACTAAATCTTAATAGCAGCTGTGGCATCTAAGTGGTTGAGAAAGGGAGGTGTACCTCCCTCTGTCAACCATTTGCACCCCAGCAACGCAATTGCAGTGTGACAATTATTGCTATGGCAGATGGGGGACTCTGGGTGTGCAATGTAAAGGCCTATTAGGCCCTACCACAGACAGTGTCCAATGGGTTGCCTGTCACAAGCATAATACATAACATGGTAAAGGTTAGGTATTTCATTCATTATTTTGTTAGGCAACTTTTCTTATATATACTATGTAGGGTGTTTTATGTGTATATACCATTACTTTATGGACAATCTTTGTTAATCATGGCTTGTAATTTGTGTGTATTGTGGGGTTATAACTCAGTGGTAGCACAAACACACCATTATCAGCATACGTTTTAGAGTCTCTTGGCCTTTATTCAGCCCCAAATTATACAGCCAATGGAAAAAGGCATACGGGCTTAACGTCAGCCCAAACAAAATACAAATACACAGTCTGTGTAGATAACTCACAGTCTCTGTAAGTCCAGCAGTTCTTGGGTGCGTTCCCCACCCAGATCAGAGGAATGTGGTATCTAGTGGACGGAAGGCTGCAGCTCAAACTTCCACGTCTTGTCCCAGTCAAGCAAACTCTGACTGAGAACCACCACACCCATCCTCCAAACTTCCTGCCTTAAGTAGGCCTCAAAACCAGGCCTGGATACCTGGGAGCAGTCCACCCACCTTGCTCTTTGAACTGCTCCAGAAAAGCCTGACCCAGATCCACTGCTATTCCAGCAGTCATACTAACAAAACAAATGTCAATACCATATCGATAGTGACGTACGGCTAACAGGCTTTACTTCACCGAGATCAGAAACCTCGGTGACACGTATCGGCCATCAACAAAGGCACCTTGTGCCTTCTTATATACCCCCCCTCTGCCCAAAGCCGGGGGTTTGGGCACCGTCCTCCAAAAGACTGTGCACTCTTGAGAGGGCATCGGCATTTCCCTGCTGCTTGCCTGGCCTATGTTCTACTGTGAACGAAAAAATCCTGCAGGGCAAGGAACCAGCGGGTAACCTGGGCATTATTACCTTTTTTCTCCCGCATCCACATGAGTGGGGCATGGTCAGCGAGGAATTTGCTTTCAACGGTGGGTACTAATACTAGTACCCTGTCTCCCGGGGTTTAAAGGGGCCTTAAACCTGGGGACCTATTATAGACTCGGGCCTGCGCTTCTTGTGCTTGAAGAAGATGCTCCTTGACAATCGGCATCACCCTGGACATCCTCTCCTGCAGTTGGGCCACATGCTCCACTACGAGGGGTGACCTCACTCTCCCAAGTTTCCTTGGCCACATCTAAGAGTCTTCTAGGATGTCTCCCATACAAAAGCTCGAAATGTGAAAATCCAGTGGAGGCTTGGGGTACCTTTCTAATTGAGAACAGCAAGTACGGTAAGAGACAGTACCAATCCCGCCCATCCTTCTCTACCACTTTCCTCAGCATGGCCTTCAGGGTCTTGTTAAACCGCTCAACAAGACCGTTCGTCTGCGGATGGTAGACTGAAGTGCGCAGCTGCATAACTTTCAACACCTTACACAGCTCCTTCATTACCTACAACATGAATGGGGTTCCCTGATCCATCAAGATCTCCTTGGGAATTCCTGTGCGGGAGAAGACGTAGAACAGCTCCCGTGCAATATTACAGGATGAAGGGTTCCTGAGAGGGATGGTCTCCGGGTAACGGGTGGCGTAATCTACAATGACCAGGATGTACTGGTGACCCCTCGCTGACTTCACCAATGGCCCTACCAGATCCATCTCTATCCTATCAAAAGGGACCTCAATGATTGGTAGTGGAACCAGAGGGCTACGGAAATGTGTTAACGGGGATGTGACCTGGCAGGTAGGACACGATTGACAGAAATCCCTAATTTCCCCCCCGGTAACACCCTGGCCAATAAAAATGCTATAGTATCCTCTCAAGCATTTTGTCTGCACCTAAATGCCCCCCTAACACATAGGTGTGGGCCATATCCAGGACCATACGCCTATTTGGGAACCCGGAACCAATAACTGCTCTAAACTAACTTTCAATTTCCCTTTATTTTGGTGACTCGGGATAACAGATTTTATATTCAGGGCAAAATGCGGGAAACCGACCCCTCTGCCCCCGACATCTGGGTACACATTTTCCCCCCGGCCCCCCTTTTTTTGGGGCAAGTCTGCATTTGGGAGCACCAAATTTTGTCTAGATACCCCAACTCGGGGGGCAGGGTCGTCATGAAACCTCTTCCACCACAAGGCCTGAAAAAGGGAACCTGGATTGCTCATGTTCCCCCCCAGGGGCCCTGGTCCAGGCCCCTTTCAGACTTGGCAGAGACGGTTTTCGCCACAGGCCCCAAAACAGGGGGGAAACGCCCAAAATCACATCTTAAAATTGACCCCCCCACCCAACATTGTGTGACCGGACCCCAGCCGTCTAAAGAAAACCCCGGGGGCCACGGGTTAAACCCTTGTGTCCCCTGGATACACATACCTCAAATTTTTTTCCCCAGGGCCCAAAACACAATGGAGGAGGCCAATATGAATGACTAAACTCCCGAGCCCATAGCCTGAGACCAGGGTCCATCACTGTAATTTACATAGGGGGTTCCCTTTCCCCATTGGTTGCACGCGCTGCACCCCGGTGTGAAAAGAGGGAACTCGGCAGGTCACGGACAGTCCATCCCCGGTGGGGGGACACGGGCCCGCTATATGCCCCGAGCCCCGACATCTCCACCACAATATCCCTGGCAACCCTTTTTGGCACCGGGTCTGGGGTTTCCCCCTGGCCTTGCACACCCTTTTTGGGGAGTCTTGGCCCCCTGGCTTCTGTACATCCCAGTCTCCCCGGCCCCCCAGTACGCGGATTTCGTTCCCTGGCCCCCACGGGGGACCTTTCAAGCGTGGAACCTCTCAATTCCCCACTGGGTCTTCCGCCATCTGAGGATCACCCTGCTCATCCCAGCACTGCACAGAATGGGGAAAAAGGGGCATAAACGGCCCAAACCACCCGCTCCCCTTTTGTCCCGGGGAGCATATCTCGGGCTGCAACCTTTTTTTTGGGAAAGATCAATTCATATAGCTGTGACCTCGGGGTTTGGCCTTACGTACCCCCAGGAGTCCCCTCTGATCCAGACCGCCAACGTAACACCCAGGCTGCCAGGACCCGTTTTTTTTTTAGAGTACTCTTTTGCGTCCTGTAAGGCGGGTCATAATGTCTATTCTCCCGGGGGCAGGCCCCCCCAATCGGGGGACCCGTTCAAAAACCCCTGAGGAAAGCTTTTAGTCTCTTCCGGGGTCATCTTTGAGAGCTTCCTGACGGTCCTTCTGCCCCAATTTCCATCATCACGGGGTTGGCGGGGGGGAGGTTCCCGGGCCCCCACGGCATCCTCAACATGGCCTCGCTGCCTCCCCGGGTTTTCCCCATGAGCTATCTGTTGTGCGCGTGGTTTCGCTGCTCAGATTTTGCCTAAACCAGTGCTTAATGAGCTCCTCCCTTTAGCAGTTGTAGCTTGGCTCTGTACTGCTGTTTTGACCCAAGACATGGATGGCGGGTCTGTGCCCTCGTCCTCCAACCACTTGCCTCAAGTAGGCCTCAAAACCAGGCCTGGATACATGGGAGCAGTCCACCCACCCTGCTCTTTGAACTGCTCCAGAAAAGCCTGACCCAGATCCACTGCTATTCCAGCAGTCATACTAACAAAACACGTCAGTACCATATCGATAGTGACATACGGCTAACAGGCTTTACTTACCGAGATCAGAAACCTCGGTGCCCACGTACCATCAGCAACGGTACCATGTGCCTTCTTACAGTTATATATATATATATAATATTATATATTAAATATATATATATATATATATATATATTTTTATATAATATATAATATATATATATATATAAATATATATATATATATATATATATAAAAAATATATATATAAAAAATATATATATATATATATATATATATTACTACATACACAGAGGGTAAAATCCCGCCGTTGGTAAAATCCAAAAAGTTCATTTTTGTTGTTAATTAATGTACTCTCTGCACCACATCTAGAGAGAAAAAAAACAGAAATGTAGATATTTTTGAAAATTTCTTAAACAAGAAAAACTAAAATATTACATGGTCTTAGGTATTCAGACCTTTGCTCTGTATTGAGTAGAAGCACCCTTTTGAGCTAGTACAGCCATGAGTCTTCTTGGGAATATGCAACAAGTTTTTCACACCTGGATTTGAGGATCCTCTGCCATTCTTCCTTGCAGATCCTCTTCAGTTCCCTCAAGTTGGATGGTGACCATTTTCAAGTCTCTCCAGAGATGCTCAATTGGGTTTAGGTCGGGGCTCTGGCTGGACCAGTCAAGAATGGTCACAGGGTTGTTCTGAAGCAACTTCTTTGTTATTTTACCTGTGTGCTTAGGGTCATTGTCTTGTTGGAAGAAGAACCCTTCGGCCCAGTCTGAAGTTCAGAGCACTCTGGAAGAGGTTTTCATCCAGCATATCTCTGTACTTGGTCACATTTAGCTTTTCTTCAATTGCAACCAGTCGTCCTGTCCCTGCAGCCTTAAAAACACCCCCATAGCAAGATGCTGCCACCACCATGTGTCACTGTTGGGATTGTATTGGGCAGGTGATGAGAAGTGCCTGGTACTCTTCAACCATAGCATTTAGAATTAACGCCAAAAAGTTCAATCTTTGTCTAATCAGACCAGAGAATCTTTTCTCATAGTCTGGGAGTCCCCTTCATGTGTTTATTGCAAACTGTAGGCGGGCTTTCATAGTCTTGCACTGGGGAAAGGGGCTTCCGTCTGCACATTCGCATAAAACCCCGACTGTGGGGGGCTGCAGTGTAGTTACTTTGTGGAACTTTCCCCCATCTCCCTTTGCAATTCGGACTCACCAAAAAGGATTTTGGGGGGTTTCTTCTTTAACTCTTCCCCAAAGGGCCCTTTTCCCCCACATTGTTTTGTTTGACGGACACCGGTCGGGAAAAAGGTTGTGGTCATCCCAAACTTCTTCCACAAAAGGATTATAAGCCAAAATGTGCTCTTGGGACCGTGAGTGCTGCAAAAAATTCTTTGTAACCCTGGCCAGATTTGCTTCGGGGGCATTCCCTTAACCTCAAAAATCCATGTGCTTTTGGGGGGCATGCACTGTAAAATGTGGGTCTTATAAATAGGTGGCCTTTTTTTAACAAGTCCAATCAGTTTTAAATTTAAAAAAGCTCTACTCCAATGAAGGGTAAACATTCAAGTGGTCAGAAGGAAATGAACAGCATGTGTTTAAATATGAGGTCACAGCAAAGGACTGAATCTTTGACCCTATGATATTTCAGTTTTTCTTGTTTAAAAAATTTGCAAAAATATTTTAAATTTTTGGGTTTTTTTCTTTTAATGGGGGTTCACATGTTTTATTAAAAGAGCAAAACATGAATTTTTTGGTCTTTCCAAAAAGTGAAAAATTTTTAAGGGGCTGAATCTTTTTGTACCCACTGGTGTTATAATATAATAATTTTTAATATAATATTTTTATTTTTTTTTTATTTATATAAATATATATAGTATATGTATAAATCTATATACATACATATTGATTACATGGAGGAACATCAAAAGCTTAAGTGCTCTTTGCTCTATGTTCTTTTAACGATGACTTCATTTTATGATTTATCAATAAAGGCTGTGTTTTATGTAGTTGTGGTCTCTGGTGATTCTTTTTGGCCTTCTAACTGGTTGTTCTACACCAGGCCACCATTCATTTTTTAATAAGTGCTCATTGTATTGTAGGTTTTTGCTCATTTCCTTACAGTAAAAAAAAGCTGTACACACTACCCTTTCAATTGGTTAAAACAGATCTGTAAAACATACGGCATGCTTGTACAAACACTATCCCAAAATGAGTGGTCCATGGTGGTAAGGGAATGCTCCTTTGGTAGTTTAGTGGCATTACCAAGCGTTGTTTTGCCCCCACCTCCTGTCAAATTGTGCAGGTCTGAGTTAAAACATTGCCTCCTTCCTTTCTTTGTCCCCCAGTAGTCATGATAGTGTCTCTTTTCCTTATATGAACTCTATCATGGTACTGCAGTTCACATTTGCTGACAAAAGGCTTCATGAGTACAGTACAGTACACTCCATTCTGTTGCAAGAAACTGATAACAGATCAAATCAGGAGGTGCACAAAGTAGCTTCCATCCTCTGAAAGCCAATATATGCTCTCCCTGGTGACAGAAATTGTTTTTGACAGCATCCTTCAAACAAGGCAACCAATAAATATAAGGGCTTGTTCACACGGCGTTTTGGATCCTTTTACGGATCCGTTTCTCGCACTTGAAAAGCGCATCCCGGGAAGCGGATCCGCAAAACGCAGCATTGGATACTTTATTTGGATCCGTTTTCAATGCTTTTTCACTTGCGTTTTAAGCATCCGCTTTCCGGATGCGTCAGGAATCAATCAATCTCTCTCTCTCTCTCTCTCTCTCTCTCTCTCTCTCTCTATCTCTCTCTCCCCCCCCCCCCGCCATCCTCCATGTCTGCCCCAGCCATCCTCCATGTCTGCCCCAGCCATCCTCCATGTATGCCCCAGCCATCCTCCATGTCTGCCCCAGCCATCCTCGATGTCTGCCCCAGCCATCCTCCATGTCTGCCCCAGCCCTCCTCCATGTCTGCCCCAGCCCTCCTCCCTGTCTGCCCCAGCCCTCCTCCATGTCGCCCCACCCTCCCCTGTCTGCCGCTCCTCACCGCGCGGCCGCCGAGCCTCACCTCGCTGCCGCTGCGCCGCCCGACCAACCTCGCTCCCCGCTGCCGCCCCGAGCCTCACCTCCCTCCCGCTGCCGCCGCCCGACCTCATCGTTTCCCTGCCGCGCCGACCCGCCCCTGCGCTCCCCGCTGCCGCCGCCGAGCCCACCTGCGTTTTCCCGCGCGCCGGGGGAGCCTCACCTGCGTTTCCCGCTGCCCCCCCCCAAGCCTAAACTGCGCTCCGTTTGCCCCCCACCGGGCCCGCCCTGCGCTCCCCGTGCCGCGCCGACCGCCCTGCGCCCCCGCTCCCCCCCCCCCCGACCCACCGCGCTCCGCTGCCGCCGCCAAACCTCACCCCGTTTCCCGCTGCCCCGCTGACCCCCTGCGCTCCGTGCCTCTCCAGCGTCCCCGTCCACCCTTTCCAGTGCGTTTTTCCTTTTCCGCTTTTTGAGGATGCAAAGCGCAGCTGTTACGTACCAAGTGGGGACGCTTTTGACAATGCCAAAAGCGGACCCCATTTCCCCTTGGGCTTTCTTTGCGAAAAACCAAAAAAGTTTTTACATTCAATTCTTAAAGCGGATGCAAAAAGGCAGTGGAAAAGAGCTCTCAAAAAAACATCGTATCTTCCCGTGGGAACAGCGATTTTTTTGCCTTTTCAACTTAATTTTAAATTTCCACTGACAATTTTTAAATCCGTTTTGGGGATCCGAAAAGGGACCTTTTAAAAAAAGAATCATAAAAACGGTGTAACAACCCCTAAGACTACTTTGTCCTAAGGTTTTTCCCACTAAACTTTGGGGATATCGTAAGATCGCACCTTGGGACTGGCACATTTCTCAGGAGTGGGCCCCTGAAAGTGTCTGCTCAGAATGGAGAGGCGGTCCCACTTGCGCACGACTGTCCAGTCTGGTAAATAAGAAAGTTAAGAAATAAATTGACGTAAAAAAAATAAGCTAACAAAACAGGAATTAT
The DNA here is from genome assembly GCA_025379985.1 of Phyllomedusa bahiana. Classification (NCBI taxonomy): domain Eukaryota; kingdom Metazoa; phylum Chordata; class Amphibia; order Anura; family Hylidae; genus Phyllomedusa; species Phyllomedusa bahiana. The sequence goes on along the minus strand of JAODAL010034791.1, from coordinate 24,312 downwards.
CCCTGTGAATTTTTAAAAGTTTTTCTTCTTCTTCCAATAAATTTGTAGGGGCTGATAAATCCTGCGGGAGCTTTACAACTGCCTCTAAAAATTCTCGGTACCTTTCTTCTTCGTGAAGGTTGAATTTTTAAAATTAGGATGGAGAAAACTAAATTTTTTCAAAGGGTTTCCTTTAACAGTGTTTTTAGGGTAAAAAAGTTTTTGTGTATCTTCTTCTTTTTATCTCATCAGTCAAGCTATTTTTGATGTCTTCCCCAGTATCCATTCTCAGTGTGTTCATTATTAAGCACAGCTTATGAGCCCGTAAAAGCTTTTTTTGGGAGCTTGAAAGCACCTTAAAAAACAAAAAACCGTTGTACAGAAGTTTCTATGTCAAAATAGTTTTAAATTTTAAAAAGAGGTTATTGATTTTCCCAAGTTTTATTTGTCTTTGGGGGTTTAAAAAAAATTTTCCCCTTTTTATTATAATGCGAGTTTCTCAACCTATGGTATGTGTAACCCCTTTGTGGGGTATAAACCCACTGTTAGGGTTTCCCTTTGTCCAAAGGCAATGATTCTGTTGCAGACTTTTTCTGAAGCTGTCATAATTATCTTGAGTTAGGGGTTCATTTTGAATCTGGTTGTGTTTGTTTTTTTTTTGTAAGCATATCTTTATTAGGGTAGTTTCTCACACAGTCACTTTTTTTGCGGGCCTTTTTTTTCCCCGGAGCAGCAAAAAGTTGCCAGCTGTTTATCTGTTAAAGGCCCAAAAGGGGGGGTTTTTTTAAATTTTTGCCCTTTTTTTTTTTTGGGGGTTATAGGGTTTTGCCTTTAGGTTTTTTTTCCCAAAAAAAGAAATGAAAAAAAAAAAGGCCCAAAACCCTGATTAAGATTTTCCCAAAAAATGTATGTTTTTTAAAAAAAATTAAAAAGCCTTTTTAAAAACCCCAAAAAACCCCCAACCCAAAAAAATTTTTTTTTAAAAGGGGGTTGTCTAACTACAAAGGATTGCTTTTTTTTTTTAAAGATCTTGAAAAAACCAAGTAACTTTTGAAAATTATTTTTGCCCAATTAACAGTGCCCTTCCCCTATTCTTAGTTTTCCCCCTCTTGTTGGGCTGCATCATTTCCCTCAGGTCGCTTTAGCTAAGACCTTTTTAAATCTTCCTGATAGGCTCCCAGCAACTGGTTGCTAAAAGTACAGCCCTGGCTTCTACTGCCCCCTAGAAAGAAGCCAGAAAACAGGGCCCCTAAATTTTCAAAGTGAAACCAAAAAACCAGGACAAAAGGAAAAGGACGAATCAATGTAGGGGAGAAAAAACCCCTTTAATTTTTACCCTTTTATGGTAGTTTCTTTTGTAAAAAGGGTTTAGTAAAAAAAGGGTGGGGGATCTTTTTGGGGGTTTTGCAGGGTTTTGTCGGGTGAAAAGTTTAGTTTTTGGGAAAATATGTGTTAACACACCAATTTTTTTTGAAATTTTCCCAGTTTTTTTAAATTTTTTTTTTTTTTAATTTTAAAAAGGGAATTTTTGTTAATACAAAACTGAAAGTAAGAACCATATCATGAAAAACATTCAAAATTATGGGACAGAGTGGTGCAATGTAACATTGTCATGAATCTTTTTCACTTTTAAAAATGCTTTTTCTTTTATCAAATAGTGGGGAAAAAAAATTTCCTTTACCTGCTTTTTTTTGGTCACTTTTAAAGGGGGCTTTTCCCCCCGGCAAAAGGCAAACCGGCCGGTTTATTGCCCTGTTTTGCGGCCGTCCCCATGGCTGCGTGGTGGCTGGGGGCGGATTTTTTCCGCAATGAGGGGAAAGGAAAAAAAAGCCCCCCCCCTTCACATTGAGATGCACAGATTCCACCCGGAAAAACCGGACAAAAAGATTGTGCTATCAAATGTTTGGGGGGCCCCGGGACCCCCCGGGGGGGGGGGAAAAACCCCCCGGACAAAAAAAAAACTTTGCAGTGGGGCCCTGCTGCACGGGTTTTCCATAGGGGCACAATTTTTCCTCATTTTTCGGACGTTTTTTGGGCCCGGCCCTAAAAAACCCGCAAACCGGCAAAAAAAAAAACCCGGCCCGAAAACCCTTTGCCGGGGGGGACATCCCCTTTCACCCTTTGGGTGGAGATAAAAAACAAACGTCTTTTTTTTGAATTTTGGGTTTAGTCATTGATCTTATCATAACAATAATAGACATAAACAACAAATAAAAAGTAAATCCTTTATTAAAAACCCTTGAGTTTTTTGGGCAAATTTACAGATCAAAGGGGGTTTAAACCCTTTAATTTAGGGATGTATTTAGGGTCATGGGGGGGGTTTTTTAAGAAAGGAAAAATTGGAATAAAATGTGCCCCAACTCCAAAAATTGTAGGGTGCCAGCTGTTACTTGTAGCTCACACCTGCAGTTAGTGGTCAAGATCTGAGATCACAGAGATTCCAACCATTTAACCACTTAGATGCAGAGTTTAAAGCAATACTCTTTTTGGTGACCTGATGGCTTCCATGACACAATCGTTGAGGTTCATGCAGTTGCCTTCGGAGCTGGGAGGCCTATGTTGTTACCATATACTGCTATACAGAAGTATTGCAGTATAAAGTACAAGCGGTTTATGTCACCTAGGCAAACTAAAAATTGCAGTAAAAAATTTTTTTAACAATTTAAAAAAAAAAGAAATTTAATTCCCGTTTACCATATGAAAATCTAAACAACAACAAAAAATTACCAAAATTGGTATAGCTGTGTTCATAAAAGTATCAACTAATGCACTGTAATGTTATTTATCCGACATGGTGGGAGTCGTGTTTCTTTGGTCATCCCGCCTTGCATAAAAATACAATAAAATGTGATCAAAAAGTTGCATACACCTCAAAATGATAATAATAGACACTAAACTTCTTGGTAAATATGCAGAGGATATTCCAATGAGCATATTTTTGTAGTATACGGTTAAAGGGATTTTCTCACTACAATGAATAGCAGATAGGACAGATAATTGAAGACTGAATTACGTTGTTTTATTGATTTTCATTTGACAAGGAGATAAAGAAGATTTGTTCTCCTGTGAGCGCACAAAAGTTTCTGGTTACGAAAATCTCTTCCCACCTCTCCTAGCTCTCTCTTATCTCTCATTGCTCTAAGCTGCCATCAGTCACTCCAACCATGGTGAGTCACCTCCTGCAGAGTCTTATCTTTAGTTACGGACTTTGAAAGCCTCTCATTTAGCTACTCTTTAGAGCTCTGCAGCTTGGTGTAATACATTTTATAAACCTCTTTGTGTCTGTTCCCACGGCATTAATGGCAGGATGTATTTGGCCCCCCAATTAGGCCGTGTGTTCGGGCGCGGGGGGCGGGGCAGGGGGGGCGGCAGCCCGCCGGCCCCATAGACATTGCATATTTACGGCGTATAAGCTTGAAATAATTGACATGTCACTTCTCTCCCCGCTCGCCATATTGTGCGAGCAGGGAGAGGAGACGTAATCCATAGTTCTCTATGAAAACTGGGACGTAATGAAAGGGATGTATCTCGCCCTGTATTTAGCGCAGTACGGCATGAATACGGGGTGAGATACGTCCCTTTTTAAGCCATGTGAACATAGCCTTACACTCATGCCAGTAAAACAGGAATAGCTGGGAATAGCAGAACTGATGTGTCATTCATTGCTATAGACCTGCCCACAGTCCGAACAGCATATGGGATTTTATAGCTGGCTGTGGCTGTGAAACTGCATGGTGAGAAAATCCCTTTAATATTTGCCGTAATTCCATTTTAAATAATAAATTACCTTGTATAACTGCCTATAACTAAATTGCAGGTGCACTTTCTATCATGTGTCCGCTGGAAATTTTGCTAACATACATACATACATTTCTTTGATACTTTTTTCAATGTTTTCTTATGAAAAAAGGGTGGGATTTGACCCTTTTGTCATTACCTCAGATGGCTTTAGATATGGATTATTATTTCCAGTGCAGTTTTGCATTTAGTGTCGAGTGTCCTATGTGTTCAAGCCAGTGTTTTATGTTCATTAACTCTGCAACGTGAGCTTGTCATCTGATTTTAATTCCCACGGTACTAATGCTCTCATCAGGCTTCTGTAACTGTGGCTGCCCAGAATGAACTGTACCATTTATGGGGGGGGTGGAAGAGCTTTAAAGCAGAATCAAGCTTCCAATCCAGCAATCTGATAATCTCCTTTCGCTACACTACACAAATGACCCAGACATAGGTGGTAACATTTCCATTCAGTTAGTCCCCCTAACTTTGGGGGCTAAAAGGGGAAAATCCATGAGCTTAGAGGCACAAAGTGCAGTACTAGATTTAGAATGATTAAGAAAAGAAAGATCCTTTGGTGACACATTTATAAATGAAACAACATATTAAGATATATATGTTAGGAACAATTAAATCAGCTTTGACATAAAAGCTATATGTGATATTCCTATGAATATTTTACAGTCTTCGCAGTATGAAATAAAACTATACCCTTGTCTTTTGCAGGAGAATGGATGTATGAATACAATGTTTACATTTGTAAACAATTTGTAAAAACTTAAAAATAAAGTTTGAATAAAAAAAAGAAAGGGATTGAAAGGGGCTTGTTCAACGACGTTTTTGTGACCCGTTTTACGGATCTTTTACGGATTCCCCCCAAAAAAAGGCCCCCAAAAAAAAAATTTGTAGTGGTTAAACATTGGTTGAATGGCAAAAGCGCATAGCTTTCCCCCCGGGGATCGCGATGCGTTTTGAGAGCTCTCCGCACTGCGCTTTTTCCCCTCCCTTTTTAAAAATTGAATGTCAATTCTTATTGCGGTTTTCGCAAGGAAAGCCCCCATAGGAGTTTTTGGGTCCGTTTTTGGGCCTTTTCCAAAAAGGTCCCACTCCTGGTACGAACAGCTCGCTTTGATCCTGAAAGCGGATGCGAAAACCATGGGGTGGCGGGGATCGGGAGGGTGTTTGGGGGGGCCGGGGAGCAAAGGGGGATGGCCGGGGGCGGCCCCCGCGGTGGAGTGGGGGCGGGGGAGCGGAGCGGGGGGCGTCGGCGGAGGGAAAAAAAGGTGAGCGGCGGCGGGGAGCGGAGGCGTGGGGGGGGGGGGGGCGGGGAGCGAAGGGGGGGCGGGGGCGGGTTGGGGCCCCAAGGGGGCCCAGGGAGGGCGGGGGCCCGGGGGCGGAGGGGTCGGGGGAGCGGAGGGGTGCGGCGGCGGCAGGCCGGGAGTCGGCAAAGGGGGGCGGCGGCGGGACGAGGTTAAGGGCGGCGGCCCGCGCGGGCGGCAGCGGAGGGGTGCGGGAGCGGGGTGAGGGGCGGTGACGTGGAGGTTTTGGGGAGGATTTGATGCATGGGGGGGGTCTTGGCAGGCTTTTATGCTGGGGGGGGGTCTGTGGCAGGATTTGTGCATGGGGGGGGCTGTGGGAGGGATTTGAGCATGGGGGGGGGTCTGTGGCGGATTTTTAAAATGGGGGGTTCTGTGGAGGCATTTGAGCTGGGGGGGGGTTGTGCAGGGATTTGATATGGGGGGGTCTGTGGCAGGCATTTGATGATGGGGGGGGGCGTGGCAGGCTTTGATGAATGGGGGGGGGGTCTGTGGCAGGCTTTTGATGCAGGGGGGTCTGTGGCAGGCATTGATGCATGGGGGGGTCTGTGGAGGCTTTTTGTGCATGGGGGAGGTCTGTGGCGGGCATGAGATCTGGGGGAGGTCTGTGGGGGCATGAGATGCAGGGGGGAGGTCTGGGCAGGCTGAGATGCGGGGGGAGGGGGAGAGGGGGGGGGAGGGAGAGAGAGAGGGAGCTCTCTCTTTTTTTTCATTCCGAAAAAGCATCCGGAAAGCATGCGTAAAACGCCCCTGAAAAGCTTTAAAAACGGATTCAATAAATATCCAATGCTGCGTTTTTTGGTCCGTTTTTCTGGAATGCGCTTTTCAAGTGCCAAAAAAGGATCCTTTAAAAAAGGACAAAAACCCGTTGTGAAACAAGCCCTTACGGTCAGTGGTATGGAACCTCTGGACCACCGCAAGCGATGGTAATAGCCACGCCGGGGGAGCGGAATCTAAGAAAGGTCCGGTTTTCACCAGAGCCCGCCGCAAAGCGGGATGGACTTGCTGCGGCGGATTGCTACCAGGTCGCTACCCCTGACGTGACTTGCTTGTGGTGGCAGCCGAGGTGTGGCATGGTGCAAAATCATAAGGCAGGCTCGTAGTCGGGGATAGGCAGAAAGGTCAGGGCAGGCAGCAAGGTTCGTGGTCGAGGGACGGAGGCAAAAGGTACGGTACACGGAAACAAGACACAATGGAACGCTTCCTTTCAAGGCACAGGGCACTATCGATTTGGCAAGGTTATTGGGAAGGGGCAGGACTTAAATAGGATCAGCGTCCGAAGAAAACAATCATCGGCGCGCTGTCCCTTTAAATTTGGCTGCAGTACCGCGCGCGCGCCCGGCCAGAAACAGGAGCGCGGTGAGGTAAGTGCCGACCAGGGAAGCATGTTGCAGGCTGCAGGGACGGAGCTGCGGCATTGCCCGCCGCAGGAGCCGCAGCAGGAGTGCGGATGTGCCCGCGGCCAGACACGAGGACCGCGGGTGCACCCGTAGCAGTACCCCCCCTTCGGCCTCCCCCTCCTCCCGGCCCGTAGAAATCTAGTCAAAAGACCCCGGTCCAGGATGTTCTCCTCCGGCTCCCAAGACCTCTCCTCAGGCCCAAACCCCTTCCAATCGACCAAGAAAAATAGTTTCCCCCTAATCGTCTTCATGGGAAAAATTTCCTTGACGGTAAAAATATTGGTGGAGTCAGCTACGGGAGACGGGGGAACCACCGACCGAGAAAACCGGTTAAGGACGATCGACTTCAGCAGGGAGATGTGGAATGAGTTTGGGATGCGCATAGTTGGAGGGAGCCGGAGTTTGTAGGCCACAGGATTGATGCGCCTCAGGACTTCAAAGGGACCTAAAAAACGGGGTCCCAGCTTGTAGCTAGGGATTTTAAAACAGATATATCTGGCAGACAGCCATACCCTATCTCCCGGAACAAAGGAAGGAGGGGGGTCTTCTCTTCTTGTCCGCTTGGGTCTTCATACGGGCAGAGGCCTTTAGCAGAGACTGGCGCGTCTCCCTCCAGACAGCAGATAGGTCGCGGACCAGATTATCCACAGCATCGGAGGAGGCAGAGGGCAGTGGAAGGGGTGGGCGGGGATGCCGACCGAAGACGATGAAGAAGGGAGATGCCCCAGCGGAATCAGAATCCAGTCAATTATACGAAAATTCCACCCAAGGTAACAGACTGGACCAATCATCTTGTTTGGCAGATGTGAAGTGGCGGAGATATGTACTCAAGACTTGATTCACCCTCTCCACTTGCCCCTTGGATTGTGGGTGGTACGCGGAAGAGAAGTCCAGTTCCGCTTGTAGGAGTGAACAAAGGCCTCGCCAAAACCTCGAGACGAACTGAACTCCTCGATCCGAAACTATATGTAAGGGAAGTCCATGCAGACAGAAGATATATTTGAAAAAAAGATTGGCGAGCCGAGGTGAAGAAGGAAGGCCAGGCAAGGGAACAAAATGTGCCATTTTGGAAAAACGGTCAGTGACCACCCAGATAACCGTATTTCCCTCAGAAGGTGGTATGTTGGTTATGAAGTCCATGGCAATATGGCTCCAAGGACTGCTAGACACAAGCAGAGGTTGGAGTAATCCCGCAGGTTTGAGGCGAGGTGACTTGTTGCGGGCACAGGTGGTAAAAGGCCTCCACGAACTCCTTCACATCGTTGGGGACCAAAGGGTACCAGTAGAACCGGGAAATCAAGGAACAAGACCTCCGTACCCCAAGTGTCCAGCTATGCGGGAACAATTACCCGATTTCATGACCCTCAACCGGAGCGCGGGGTGCACATAAGTCTTAGCCGGGGGTACCCCTTGGAGGTTAGTGGGAGCCACGGATATCAGACGTTCCGGAGGTATGATATGCTGGGGAGCAACCTCTTCTTCCGCACTAACATCGGAGGCACGAGAATGGGCATCGGCCTTGACATTCTTTTATGCCACTCGGAAATGAATAATGTAGTTAAACCAGGCGAAGAACAGAGACCACCTCGCCTGACGAGGGTTTAGGCATTGCGCTGACTGGAGATAGAGGAGACTTTTGTTGTCTGTGAAGATATTCACGGGAAAACGAGCACCAGTGCCATTCCCCCAGAGCAAGCTTAATGGCTAATAGTTCTCGATCCCCGATGGTATAGTTCCTCTCTGCCGGTGAGAAGGTCCTGGAAACGAACCCACAGGGTCGAGTCTTGCCCTTGGGCCCTTTTTGGGTGAGGAGCGCTCCATCCCCTATGGAAGAGGCGTCGACTTCTAAAAAGAAGGGTTTCTCTGTATCTGGCCGGGATCACAGGTGCGGAGGCAAATGCTGCCTTCAAATTGGAAATGGCTTCTTCGGCGGCCAGAGGCCACAGTTCCGGGTTGGCATGTTTTTTAGTGAGAGCCACAATTGGTGCTACCAACGTTGAGAAATGCGGGATAAACTGCCGGTAATAATTGGCGAAGCCCAAGAAGGGTTGTATGGCCCGAAGGCCAACGGGTCGGGGCTACTGTAGGAAGGCAGAGAGTTTGGTGGGGTCCATCCACAGACCCTTATCAGTGATTATGTATCCGAGGAAGGAAAGGCTGGTCTGGTGGAATAGACACTTTTCCAATTTAGCGTAGAGATGGTTCTCACGTAGGCATTTCAGGACCTGGTGCACATGCGACTGGTGGGATCCCAGATCGGGAGAAAATATCAGGATGTCATCCAAGTAGACCACTATGCAGATATACAGGAGGTCTCTGAAAATGTCATTGACAAATTCTTGGAAGACGGCAGGAGCGTTGCATAAGCCAAAGGGCATCACAAGATACTCAAAGTGCCCATCACCAGTATTGAAGGCCGTCTTCCACTTGTCACCTTCCGGGATCCGGATGAGATTATATGCCCCCCGCAAGTCCAACTTGGAAAAGACCTTGGCTCCCCGGAGACGATCAAAGAGTTCCGTGATCAATGGCAAAGGGTACTGGTTCTTGATGGTGATCTTATTTAGACCACGGTAGTCAATGCATGGTCTCAGAGATCCATCTTTCTTCTAGACAAAGAAAAATCCAGCACCGACCGGAGAAGTCGATTTGCGGATGAACCCTTTTCGCAAATATTCTTCAACGTAGGCCGACATCACCTGAGTATCAGGTAAAGAGAGCTGGTAGACCCTACCCCGGGGAGGACTAGTCCCGGGTAGCAGATCTATGGGGCAGTCATAATGGTGATGAGGAGGAAGTGTCTCTGCACACTTCTCAGAAGAAACGTCTTGGAAATCCTGATAAGGTTGCGGTAGGCCAGGTAGTGGCTTGAGAGAGGACTGCGGAGGACTGGGGCGCATCCGGCGGGATGCCGATAGACAACGAGACTGGCAGTCCGGACCCCAACGCAAAACTTCAGCCAGGTAGATGCCCCTCTAGCCAGGTACTGTCCCTTATAGCTAGGTAGTTCCCCTTATAGCGAGGTAGTAGCCCCCTAATAGCCAGGTAGATGCCCCTATAGCCTGGTGACGCCCCTTATAGTCAGGTAGTGCCCCTTATAGTCAGGTAGTGGCCCCTAATAGTCAGGTAGCGACCCCTAATAGCCATGCAGTGACCCCTTCTAGCCAGATAGTAGCCCCCTATAGCCAGGTAGTGCCCCCTCTTGTAGCCAGCTAGTGCCCCCTCTTGCAGCCAGGTAGTGCCCCCTATAGCCAGGTAGTGCCCCCTTTGTAGCCAGGTAGTTCCCCTCTCTTGTAGCCAGGTAGTGCCCCCTCTTGTAGCCAGGTAGTGCCCTCTTTGTAGGCAGGTAGTGCCCCATTGTAGCCAGGTAGTGCCCCCAGTAGCCAGGTATTGCCCCCAGTAGCCCGGCATTGCCCCCAGTAGCCAGGCATTTTCCCTAATAGCCAGGTATTGTCCCCAGTAGCCAGGTATTGTCCCAAGTAGCCAGGCATTGGCCCCAGTAGTCAGGTATGGCCCCAGTAGCCAGGCATTATCCCCAGTAGCCAGGTATTGTCCCAAAGTACCAGGCATAGTCCCAATACCCGGGTTTTGTCCCAGTAGTATTATTGCCCAAGTAGCCAGGCATTGTCTCCATAGCCAGGTATTCCCCCCAGTACCCGGGCATTGTCCCTAGTACCCGATTGTTCTCTACCCAGGTTTCCCCCAGTAGCCGGCATTGCCCCAGTGCGGTAGCCCAGTACCCGGGTTTGCCCCGTAGCCGGGCATTGTCCCCCATAGCCAGGTATTCCCCCGTATCCAGGCTTGCCCCCCAGTAGCCAGGCATGTCCCCAGTAGCCAGGTATTGCCCCCAGTAGCCAGCATTGCCCCATAGACGGGTATTGCCCAGTAGCCAGGCATTGTCCCCAAGCAGCCAGGTATTGCCCCAGTACCAGGCATTGTACCCCAGTAGCAGTATTGCCCCCAGTAGCAGGCATTGTCCCCATAGACAGGTATTGCACCAATAGCCAGCATGTCCCAGCAGCCAGTATATGCCCCCAGTAGCCAGGCATTGTCCCCAGTAGCCAGGTATTGCCCCAGTAGCCAGGCATTGCACCCAGTAGCCAGGTATTGTCCCAAGTAGCCAGGCATAGTCCCCAATAGCCAGGTATTGTCCCCAGTAGCTAGGTATTGCCCCAAGTAGCCAGGCATTGTCTCCAGTAGCCAGGTATTGCCCCAGTAGCCAGGCATTGTCCCTAGTAGCCAGGCATTGTTCCCAGTAGCCAGGTATTGCCCCCAGTAGCCAGGCATTGTCCCCAGTAGCCAGGTATTGCCCCAGTAGCCAGGTATTGCCCCAGTAGCCAGGCATTTTCCCCAGTAGCCAGGTATTGCCCCAGTATCCAGGCATTGTCCCCAGTAGCCAGGCATTGTCCCCAGTAGCCAGGTATTGCCCCCAGTAGCCAGGCATTGTCCCCAGTAGACAGGTATTGCCCCAGTAGCCAGGCATTGTCCCCAGCAGCCAGGTATTGCCCCCAGTAGCCAGACATTGTCCCCAGTAGCCAGGTATTGCCCCCAGTAGCCAGGCATTGTCCCCAGTAGACAGGTATTGCCCCCAGTAGCCAGGCATTGTCCCCAGTAGCCAGGTATTGCCCCAGTAGCCAGGCATTGTCCCCAGTAGCCAGGTATTGTCCAGTAGCCAGGCATTGCTCCCAGTAGCGGTTTTGCCCCAGTAGCCAGGTATTGCCCCAAGTAGCCAGGCATTGTCTCCAGTAGCCAGGTATTGCCGCATTAGCCAGGTATTGCCCCAGTAGCCAGGCATTGTCCCCAGTAGCCAGGCATTTCCCCCAGTAGCCAGGTAGTGCCCCATGTAGCTAATAAAAAAAACTACTCTCCTCATCAGGCTCCCAGCAACCCGTCCAGCTCACGACGATCTCCTCAGCGTCGCAGGAGGAGTGAGTGCAGCCGCGCATCACACCCCCTGCGACACTGATCTGTATGTACAGCGCACACTGGTGCTGTACATACAGGGGGAGAAGGGAGGAGGGGAACGATCCCTCCCGCTTTCTCCCTGTACGGCAGCTGCACGGAGCGTGCAGCTGCTGACTGACTGTGCAGCTGCAGCCACACCAGTCAGTGAGACTCGCCGGGCGGGTGAGCGGCCGCTGCAGCCGCTTCACCCGCCGGTAGGAGCGGCCCGGCGGTGCCCGAGTAGCGTCGTGTCGGTACTCCGGTGCCGCGGCCATTTAAAGAACCCCCGCTGCCTGCTGGCGGCGGGAGGTTTGCCAACTCTGCCGGGGTAGTGGGAACCCCCCCGCCAAAAGCGGGAGAGTTGGCATGTATGCTTAGGGGGCATATGTGGCTTAGGGGGCATATGTGGCTAAGGTGGCATATTCTATGTGGCAAAGGGGGGCATATTACTGGCCACGGGGGGCATATTACCTGGCTATGGAGGGCATATTACTGGCCAAGGGGGGCATATTACCTGGCTATGGGGGGCATATTACCTGGCTAAAGGCGGCAGAAACCTGGCTACAGGGGGACTTTTTCCCCCTGACTCAAGGAGAATTTACTGGTACGGGGGCATATTTGGTACAAGGAACTAATAGGGTACGGGGGGCAGAAACGAGTACAGAGGGCAGAAACCTGGCTACAGGGGGCAGTAGCAAAAGGAAAGTCTTCCACTAAAACTTGTTTAAATTAAAAACTATTAAAAATACGTCAAAAAAAATTTATTAGAAATCCACAATATCAAGGGACCCCAAGGAGAACAAATTCTGAAAAAGAAAATTCCTTTTGGCACCACAGGAATATAAAACCTATAATGTCCCTAGTCTCCCGGCCCTAGGGATAGTATCCGCAGGAGCAGCTTCCCAAAAGGGACGGTCCCCAAAACTGGGGGTCACTAATGAGAGGACCTCTCTCAGGAGGTACACTAACCTCGGGCCGTGTTTTTTTTGCTTACCCATGTGAACTCTGGTCTACAGGGGGGAAACGCTTTTTTGGGTTTTAAGGGTGGGATCTTTTTTGTTTATTGTTTGCATTGACTAATGTCCTATTATGAGGTTGGTATTTTGTATCCGGGATTGTTTCTTGTTGGTCTCTTATGTGTATATTCCCTTTGATTGTAGGGAATTTTGTTTAGGAGTTCCGTGTGGGACCGCCCCCTTTTTGGGACGCTGCCCCTGGGATTTTACTATCCTAGGGCTACAGGAAAAGATGGGCATTATAGGTTCCTATTCCTGTGGAGACCAATAGGAATTTTTTGTTCAGAATTTTTTCCCTTTTGGGGTCCCTTGATATTGGTGATTTCTAAAATTATTTTTGCGTATTTTTAATAGTTATTATTAAAAGCTAGTTTTGGGGAAAATTTTTCCCTTTTTTGCTATTTTGCTTTTTGTTCCACGTGGAATTCTTTTTTTTCAAAAAATTGGCTTTCCTTGATAATATACAGGGGCGGGAAACCCTGGCAAAGGGGGACTAATAAATTTAAGGGGGGCAGCACCTGCTAGAGGGGGCAATATTTGGGCTTAAAGGGGCTACAACCTGGCTAATGGGCTACTACTGGCTATGGGGGGGAAAAATATTTCTACAGGGGGGAATTATTACCATTGGGGCATATAGATGGGGATTTTGTAAAAAAAGGAAATTGTAGAGAAAGCTGAAAAAATGAGGGTTAAGATTTTTTTTTTGTAAATTTTTCAGTGAAGAGTTGGGATGGTGAAGTCATATGGCGTCTAGGCCAGATGGAGAAGAAAAGAAAGAGAATAACTCTTCAGGAGTCTCTTGTAAGTCACAAATGTAAAATGAGTTTCATCATTCTATTTTTCCCGAGCCCACATACAAAAGGTTTTTCTCTGTAAAAATAATCTACAGTTTACAATGAGAACAAAAAATTTTGTGTGAACCCAGCCCCCCTCTGAAAAAATTAAGGGCCCCGGGCCCCCGGATGTTTTGGGGGGCCTGAACCCCCCTTTCTAATAACCCAAAAACAAGTATCTTTGCCATATTTTGAAGTCAGATTTGTTGTATAGGATATTATACAAATAAAATGAATGATTTCATATTACACATTTGGTACTTTGTTGTTGTTTTTTGTGAGAAAAATTCATTACAAATATTTTTTCAGGTTTTTTTTTGTTGTATTCTTGTATTTTGAGCATGAGACAACCATACTTTATAAGTCCCTGCAGTAGAATGATTGACCGTTTTCAGTGTGACGAAGGAACTGTACAGTAGATCCAGCGCCATTGCACCACATTTTATTTTTATTACATTGTTCTTTTGTTTCTTTCTTCTGTTTGCTGGCCCACATTTTACTTTCCTAAATCTGCTAAAATAATCTGGGCCACACAAGTACATGTTTTCTACAATATACTTTAGAAAAAACAATGCTTTATACTCCCCCAAAATCATTCATTTTAGTTCTGCCGCATGCACAGCATATTAGTCTTTTTCATGTGTGACAAGGGCTGAGAATGCTTTATTTTTCCATGGTATGTCATAGAAATACCATATTATATATTATAAAGGTAAGCAAGTTAAGAATAATGATATTTAAATCTATTGAGTTTTTTTTTTTTTTTTTTTTTTTGGGAAGGCTGCACACTTGCCATAGGTAGGTGGGAAGAAGGCTACTTAGACTAAGCATATGATACTGAATAATCTATTTTTCAGAATTGTTGTTGTATTCTAGCCTCTAATGTGTTCATTTTGGATACACAGGTATTTTATAGATGTGCATGTAATTGTTTTATTTGAGAGTAAGAGAAGTAAAGTATTTTTGCGGTCAGCCATATGGCAAATAGTAAAATTGCATCCTTTATTAGAAATTAATCTATAAAAATCAACTCACATTGTGAAGACGAGACAAGTCCTGCTGAGGCGTTTCGGACATGTAGATGACTTTAGTCATAGCAGAGGACTAAGGGCGATATGTATGAATGGGGCAGCGCCAGAATTCTGGCCTCAAAAAGCTGTAGTAGACTAGTTCTATAGATGTATGAACAGGCGTACTCCAAACTTTGGTGCGATAAGTGCCTCGGTACCGCGCCAAAGACACTTTGTTGCGCGCTAAATTTTTGGGCCGTTCTGGGGGGGTATGTCGCACCACATTAGTAGAAATAGACACATTTATGATTCTTTGACGCCATAACTTTGGCACAGAACAGATAGAACAGCCAGACCAAGTTACAGGTGGTCTGGCTGAGCCTGAGTTGTGGTTGTGGCATTAGACTGCACCAGTATGTATGACCTGCAGAAGAACAAGTTCATACATTCTGGTGCATTCTATACCACCTTAAAGCGATTTAGAACTGGTCTATAAGCGCCAGAATTTCTGTTCTGCAGTTCTGCGCTCCAGAAATGAGACAATAGGTACGAGCCACTAGTAGTGGAATGCAAGCCTGTCTTCCCAAAGTGATGCCATGTGTGGTACCTGAAGCCCACTAACACCGCGCAGGATAGGAGATGTGAATAAGTGAGAGATATAACATGACATCAATACAAGAGGTGAGTAAAAATGCTTCAAGAATCCCCCGAAGGAGAAAAGTAATAAGAATTTTATCTTGATGTATCTCTCATGTACTAAAGTCAAACAAATCAAATTGTAAAACATATAAAAAGGAAAAAACACACAAACGCCTAATAAGAAAATGCAAAATATACAGTCTTAGTGAAGTATAAAAATTAAATGATAGTGACATAAAAAACACTAATTGAAAAGCAAGGATATTAACCCCTTAACCCCTTCAAAGAAAAAAAAAATTACTGTTTTGTTTTTATGGAGTTCAATCTTTGGTACAAATGATGTGTTATATGTATTCTACAGGTTGATACGAATCCCGCAACCTCAAAAGTGCATTTTTTGTTATGTTTTGGTATCGTAAAAAAATTCCAAACATTTTCTATCTTTGATATTTGCACAGCTGTGCCATTTTGTGTGACCAATAACTTTTATGTACTAACTCCTACGGACTTGAGTGAGGGGGCATTTTTTGTGGGCTGAAGTGTACTTTTTATTGCGACGAGTTTGGAATATGTGTGATTATTTTAAATTAAATTTATTCCAATTTTTATGGGACATGAAATGACCCAAAAATACACAATTTTGGTGTTTGGATTTTTTTTCTCTTCTATGGTGTTTAGCGTATGGTATAATTGAAGTTATATTTTAATAGATCAGACTTTTCGGATGCGGTGATACCAAGTATGTGTAACTTTTTAATCATTTTATTTGTAAAAAATTTGAACCCACAATATTGTTTTATATTTTTGTTTTTTACACTTTACGCTTTTTTCTTTTACTTTAACTTTGAGTCCGATTAGGGTACTTCACCACTAGGGGGTACGATCATTTATACAATCTAATGCATTGTATGGACAATGCATTAGGGTATACGAAGATGGTGGTTTCCCCACTTCCTGCCTGGGGCAGGAAGTAGTGAAAATGAAAACATGGCAGTGATGGAACCTTCACAAGGCTTTCAGCTGCCATGTTCACTGATTGGAACCCCGCGATTTCACTGCAAGCGCTCCGATCGGAGTGAGGAACGGTGCATGGCACCGTTTCTCATTCATTTAGACGTCGTGGCCATGTTTTCCGTGGTGTCTAAAGGTTTAAAGAGCATGGGTTGGCGGCGGCTCCATCCTGTGCTGTAACTACCGGGTGTTAGCTGCAATTAGCGGTGCTGCGATCTCGCTATACAACTCCTTAACACCACCAAGTCGTACGCATAGGTCCAGGTAGGTTAAGGTGTTAAAAGACAGCAGGAAAAAATGATTAATAGATGGAACAAATTACACCACATTGTACAAACCACAAAAGGAATCCGCTTGATCACGAAGCACTCCTTAATGAACTATAACTACCCGGCTATGGTTGAGACCCGTGTGGGACTATGTTTCCAAATTGGTCATCCAATAGGTCTCCCTATTGTGTGACATATGTTTCATGTCCTCCTCTTGGAGGTGTAATGATCCTATGATTGTAAGAGTACTAGTATTTGAAATATGACAATCACTGAAGTGTTGAGCAATGTTGATTTGTTTTATGTAGAAATGTTAGTGACGTCATATAAATGTTTGAGAAAATGTTTAGCAGTCAACATAAGAAAGGCTGCAGTGAGTTTTTATTTTATGATTTATTCTAATTATTTTTCCATTGACATAACTGTATGAGGGCTTCATTCTTGCGGTATTAGTTGTATTTTTAACTAGATGTCGTCCACCCGTTTACCATAACGTCTTGCTATTGAGCATCTAACTTTGCATGAATATTCTAGAACATCCGAGCAGTACACACAGTAACAGACTAATTATGCTGCTTCCCGAGTGGAGAACCGGCTGACAGCAATAGCCAACTTTTCACTGAGAAGGTAAGGACGGTTTATTACCGCGAATAAAGGCCTTTTTCTTTTTAACAATCAAGTTATTTAATTCTCCTGAGACCCATGACAGCATGAACCAGAACAACCGTTTTCACATCTCCCTCCAACAAATCCAACTTACCTGAACAGAGTAAAGAGGAAGACTGATGGAAGATGTAACCTGAATTAGGAGAAATAAGAGCCCCGGAAGATAGGGATGACTCACCCTCCATCGCTCCTGAATCCATGGTAGAACTTTGATGCCCATTAAAAAATACAGAAGGTGTTCTGCCAAAACAATTTGAAGTCTATAAACTGTAGTACAGAGGACTATATTCATTAAAAGAAAGCGAAGAACTGTAGCGTATGTTAAGGCCCAATTCATATATTGTTTTTGGTTCCCAGTTGTGGTATCTGTCGGGATACTGCAAAAATTCATCCTGATGCATACCGTGGTAGAGCAGTGAAGGGTTTTTACATCAGTTTGCCACACTTTCACGTCCAATGCGGTAATGGTATATATTCACTAAATAGGGCAAATGTAGTCCAGTTAGGACTACTTTTGCCAGTTAAATTATCCTTTGCGGTGAATTTGTGCAGTATCCTGATGGATATCACGAACGGGACCCAAAGGAGATTTAAATGGGGTCTAATACATATGTTTACATGTTTGATCGTTTTGTGATTGTTTTGTTGCTTTGTTACTTTTCTGCTGGTGATGAACAAGAGGTGTAATGATCCTGTGTAGACAGAGAAGAATATTGTCTCTCTCTCTCTGTTACACAACATCTGGCTAAATCTGATCACAGCCTGAAATACAGGCTGGTGACATGGGTTAGGGTAAATCTGCCAAGGTGGGGAGCTAGTAGTGTAATGTTGTACTGTGTTAGCCAGAGAAAGAAGTAGAAGAGAGTAGAAATCAGGCGATACCTTTTAGAGACTAACTGAGTATATTTGATGGGGAGCAGCATTCTTCAGATGGCAAAGACAATATTTGGCTCTGCACATCCAAAAGCTTTTTTTGAAAAAAATGAGCATAGGTGCACACTGGCACGGCAGTAACATACATACACATTCCAAATGTCAGCAGCACACTATCAACTAAGAAAACATCAAAGGCACATAGGAATTTTTGAAAAATGCATTTCTGCTAAGGATATATGAAAATTTGGGGTTCTTAGTTCACAATTTTGATCAAAAGTGCTTAAGCTCACCTCCCGATTTCATCAAGGGGACACCAATGTAGGTGATTCCTAACACTAAACGTTACCTCTCTTGGATCCTGTTCAGACTTCCGTATTTCAGGGAGTGAAAGGACCAGCTACTGAACACACTACACTGGCACAGATGGCACTACTGTTAGTGTAGTAAGTTGATAACTGTTCTGGAGAGGAGGCAGCCACTGCTGCTCTATGCTGCTTGTGTTTGTGGTGCTGCTGTAACGGCCTCTTGGGGTAGAAGAATGATATCCTGTTCTGTTTGCAGCTCTTGTTGGGGCTGACAAACATGAGGACTGCATGCTGCGCATACTGATGTTTGTATGGAAAAGAGGAAGAGTCAAGACAGCCAGTTGGTTTTGGTCAATTGGTGCTGGTGAGAGAGAGAGAGACAATGCCATGTTATATAATGAAATATTCACAAGTAAGAAAATAATTGTAATAGTAAGTAAATGAAGACATTTTTTCTGTTAATAATCCAGTAATTTAATTCTTGCAAGGTGTATTATTATTTATTCAGATAGTCATCAGAGATACAAAAAATAAAATAAAATCTTGTTATTATTTTTCCAACATCTCCAAAAAATACCAGTCATTAATTTAAAATAATTAAATGGTTCAGATCTCTCAAGTCACAGAAGGAAATTTAGGTGGTTGAACCATTAGGAAGTGACTGTGGTGGTCTTCTGATGATGGTAGAATCTCATTTGATCACTGATTTATAAAAGGATTCAAATCCATTTTTCTCTCTGCTACAATCAGAACAAATCAATTAATTTAATGTATGTGCTATTCACTGTTTTATTCTTTTTTTAATATCATTTTTATTATATTTACATTTTAAAATGGTATGCCTTACACAGTGGAACAAGTAACATACAAGATAAAGCTGAAAAAGACACAGGTCCATTGAGTTCAACTTATAACCCTAAAGTGTTAGTCTATAGGAAGACAAAAACTTCTGTGAGGCAGTTGACAATTCTAACATACAAGAGGATAAACCAAAAACATATTCTTAGTCAGATCATCTCTCAAATTACAGATTACAGTTCTTACAGGAAATAACCTTCTACAGGGCTCAACACACAGTCTGTTACACATACTATCAGGTAGTGGTATCTACCCCAATAAAAGCATCTTTGCTCATTGGTCTCAGCATAGTCAATGTTCTCAGAGACACTCTCTAGTCTCTGGGGATTAGCTTTTCACATGGAGTATGAGGTATGAACATGGGAGTAACTAGCATTCATAAGGCCCCATAACAAAATCAGATCGACCCTAAGACCTAATGGCAGGAAATGGAAAAGGAATCAATAATTAAAGATATAAATAAACAAACCACAGTTTTCCTACAAGATGAGGGAGTGGAACGCCCCTAGATGCATAGGCCCTGTATTCCAAAAGCTAAAGTATACAAACAACATGGAAAACACCAATACCTTCAGGCCAAATAGAAATCTAAAATAAAATATAACTTTTATTAATAATATACGGTTATACAAAAAGGAACAATGAGGGAGTAATAATCCCTAAAAAAGTCCCTAAGAGACCCTACCTACTAAACCTAATGCGCAATAAGCGGGGGTACCGCCCTGAAAAAGGACGACACCGGCAGGAACCTGCCCTATTAAGTCCCTACAAATTCCTAGGACAAGACACTACAGAAGACTTCTACTAAAAACAAAAACTTCATAAAAACCACATCATATCACAATATAAATAATGGTGCCCTTTATTAGAGAATCCTCATTGTAGTCCTAGATAGCAGAAAGCCACCAACTTGGTATTTACTACTATAAGGTATGACGTAATTTTACCGGACTGGCCCACAGGGAAGTAGGGGATGCCCTAAATGAGCCCCTTGGCTGCTTTTCTGAGAGAAAGTCAAGGAAAAAAGAGGCAGAAAGCAAGAGACAGAGAGGAAAAGTCAAGTGCAGTATTTATAGCCATTTACAGTAACTGTAGGGTGGGCCCCCAAAATCCACTTTGCTGCTGGGTCCTCAAGAATCAACTCCACTGGTGGGCTCCCTAATGCTCTGGACCACGTAGCAGCTGCTATAGTTGCTATTGCTATAGTTACAACCACGGGTATGAGGTCCATCTGTAAAAGGGACAAGGCAGATTCCACCAAGGCTTCACTTCATGTTATATACTTTGCAAAGATTTTTTACACATTTACAGAGAGAAAAAAAGTGGGAAAATGTGCTAAAGGTAAAAATCTCATGTATTTTATTTTAATTTCAATAATTAGGTCTTAAAACAGAAATAATATTTACTCTGATATTTACATGCTGTAGCTGCCTGTTTTTTTTTTTTTTGTTAAATTCTTTGGTATTCCTGTATTCTCTGTATAGTCAGTACAGAAGAATTGCTATGCTTTATAGCTCCTGCAATGAATTTACATACTAGGGTATGATATAAGAGGGGCTCAGGCTATTTAGGGCGCACACACAAAAAATATGTTTGTCATTGGTCTGTTCTCCATCATGTGAATATTAGGTCACACAGTACAAAACAGGGATTAGTTAGGCTTGTCCCTGTCCCCTGATGAAGCAAGGTATGCGAAACGCACATTGGGTAGCGTTGTGTGATTTTTTGTAATTCCATCTTGACTATTGATAAGGCTAACACATAATGTGATTACCATAGATGACTATGTGAGCGGACAGATTATGCAAATCTTGATGCTATTACTAATATACAATGTGCTGTTAGCCTGTAATAAAATTTAATTAATTTGTGATTATCGTCTGCATCTATTTGATATTCTTCACAAACATATCTGTGATATTTTTTAATTATTAAATATTTTTGTTGTGTGTTGTTTTCAATAAATACTTAGTTATTTTTACCATTATGGGTTAGGGCATGTTCAGATGGTGTCTTTGCCGGGCATAATTCGATGCGAAATTTGCGTGCAATATGCCCGAATGACGCCCGCAAATACGGTAATTCATAGCTCTCATTGAGAGCTATGATTAAATGCTGTTTCCCCGACGCCTATTACGTGCCACGAGGAAGAAATGAATGCCCATGGGGGCCGGCACAGAGTGTTTTAGAAGTACGCGCTGTCCAGGAGCATAGCGGCACATACGGTACACGCCGCTACAAGCCCCAAAGATGCCGTGTGAACTCAACCTTAGTATTCCCTTGCTGTTATTGTGTATAATGTGTATATTGTGTATGTGAAATAATCTAACTAGAGACTAAAAACACCATAGCAGAAGATAAATTAGGTTCCATAATATTCACATAAGACTAAGATAAAATGAAAAAAATTTTTTTTAATATAATCCAGATAGTTAACTTGCGCCCCAGTAAATGTTTCACTTGCTTACAGCATGACACACTTTTTAACAATATGGGTTTAACTAGAGACTGAAAACACCATAGCAGAAGATAAAATAGGTCCCGTAACAATCACATAAGACTAAGACAAAATGAAGAAAATAGCAAATATAATTTTACAATTTTACTATAGTCCAGATAGATAAGTTGTGTTCCAGTAAATGTTTCACTTGCATACAGCAGGATAAATTGCAGGCAAAGAGGGACTTATTAGTAATTGCTTCCAGGCCTAGTTGTGTTGATTTACAATGTAAAAGTACATTAACAAATCCCACAAGCAACAACAGCTGTTTAATACTGCCCATGGAAGAACTGTGCCGTCATTTCAATCACAGCTGGATTGGCCTTTCATCCCCTTTACTTAACTATTGTAATGCCTTTGTATTTAGCAGTTTGATAATCCCTATCTGTGGAAAGAGCTCGACTTTATGCAGCATGAAGTGATATGTTCTGCTGATCTCTTAATCCATCAGTCAGTGTTGCTATCATGCGATTATGCTATCAACACATATAACTAGCACATATTACTCACAACCAAGAAACTCATAATCTAATATGTCTTGTGACCTACAGATGAGAAAAAAGCAGTATATTCCGCCATATGGATTTAACACATCATTGGTCATTCGCACAACATGTTATCAGTCTGTATGAACCTGGCACTCATGGGAGTACAGACATGTACACTAAGACTGGATGAAGGCTGATTGTACAGATGTTAACCAAACTGATCACATGCTCAAAACTTTATGCTTCTTTCTATGGAAAATAGAGTTCATTTTCGGTAATATGGGTCATTCGTAGAGTGGAGATTCTTCATAATTGTACTTTTAAAGCATATTTTGGGTGGTGAGATGCAATACTTTATTACATTGCTGTTGTTAGAATGTCTAAATGAGAGAAAAGGGGAAAAAAAAAGCTTGAGCAGGGCTGACCTTACACTGAAGAGTGCTCTGTGCACAATTTCCCATTGGTGCACCCACCCAATTTTATTCATTTTATGACGTATTGGCATTTGGGGCTTTTGTTTTTTTTACTCAGTTTCCCCAGGACACATGCTAGAGCAGGAGGCTAAATTTCATATCTCAGAAAAATTAACTAAGACTGCTGTTCATGTGAACAATGTTGGTAGCATTGGTAGTTTTTATCACTTCCTGAAGGACAGGTCCACAAACAAGCTCCTTCTAATAACAAATTATAAACTTATAAACCCTTGAAAAGGAAACAGAAAAAGAAAAGCATTATTTGTTTTCATATGTAAGAGCAGCCTTTATTTCTACAAATATAATTACTACAGAAAGTTTACCATCCCAACTTTTTGGGTAGACTCATTTGAAGGAATTATTTTTTTCATTAATATCTATACACTTCAAAAGTTTTTCATTTACAAATTAGCACAAAATTGTCTGAATACAAATGTTTTTATGGTACAAATTGCAACAAATTAATAAATAATGTATAAATCGCAGCCTTATTCAAGTGTATTTATCAGGTCAAAAGGAGGGATATTTAAGGAGTAAAGAGGGACTGAGGGGTCGACAATAGTGACTGACATTTCAAAAGAGGGAGGTATGAACATAGAATTTACAAATATATTGCAGAAACACTAATCCATATGTATTTATTTTGTGAAATTTCCAAAAATGTTTTAACCAAAGTCAACAAACACAATAGACGCATACACAATAGGAAATAGGGTCTAGCCAATGGTCTGGCAGGTGTAAGCTAGGAAAAAGCCCAAGGTAGGACAACTTAGGATGGTTCCATGTGACCATAATGGGGAAAATAAATAAAGTCAGTTGGAAAAAGGTCATTTTCAGACCTCTGTAAGTTCTGTAAACTAGTGTTGATCGAACACTTCAAGAAGAGTTAAGTTCGAGTCGAACTTCACAATTTTTTAGAACTCAGGCCGAACAGAACATTCGCGTTTGAAACGCTATTTTAATAGTTTTTAGGCGCATTAAATCAGCGTAAAGTGCGCCTGAAGGTATGATCCTCTCACAAATCTGGCATCAGGTATACCTTGCATAGTAAACATAATGGGGCCGATTTATCAAGGCAGGTGTGCCAGAATCCTGGCTCAATTTGCGCCAAAAACAAGCTGTGTCCGACAAAGGGGAGTGGCTTCTTAAAAGGGGTGTGGTTTCCCAAAAGGGGTGTGGCTTAAATGCGACAAGAAATGCGCCAGGATGTGCGACCAAATTCTGGCATAAAGGTAAGCCAACTTAAAGATGGTACAAACTTAGACTAGACAGTTCTAACCTGCGCCAGATTTATCAACATTGATAAATTTGCCGCATTTTAAGACTGTCTAGTCTAAGTTTACACTGTCTAAAAGTACAACACTATTGATAAATCTGCCCTAATGCACCTAAAAAGTCGCAATGCGCAAATCGCAGCACATAGCGTATCATTGGTAGTGTATGTAATGCGCCTAACGAGCATATCATTACAAGTGTATATGTGTTAAGCGCATTTCATATACTTGTAATGATAAGCTATGTTTCTCCATGCGCATTACATACTCTACCAATGAAATGCTATGTGCTGCGATTAGCGCAAATCGCGGCACATAGCATATCATTGGAAGCGTATATAATGCATCTATAAAGACACATCGCACACAGTGGTGCATAACTTATCATTCCAAGTATATGAAATGCATCTAACACATGTACACTTGTATTGATATTATGGGCCACATGTATGAAACGGTTTTGGTCTAAAACTCACTTTTTTTCCCATAGGTTTCATACATGTGGCCCTATGTGTTAGGCGTATTTTATATACTTGTAATGATACATACGCTTCCAATGATATGCTATATGCCGCGATTTGCGCTAATCGCGGCACCTAGCATTTCATTGGTAGAGTATGTAATGCGCCTGTCAAGGCACATCGCGCACGGAGGCTCATAACTTTTCGCAAGTATAAA
>JAODAL010034790.1:0-43779 GCA_025379985.1 Phyllomedusa bahiana | reverse complement strand
CCATTCCCAACACCCCCAGTCTCCCCCCTGCCTCCCCCCCACTGTCCCTAACACCCCCAGTCTCCCCCTGCCCTCCCCCCACTGTCCCTAACACCCCCCAGTGTCCCCCCTGCCCTCCCCCACTGTCCCTAACACCCCCCAGTCTCCCCCTGCCCTCCCCCCACTGTCCCTAACACCCCCCAGTGTCCCCCCTGCCCTCCCCCACTGTCCCTAACACCCTCCAGTGTCCCCCCTGCCCTCCCCCACTATCCCTAACACCCCCAGTCTCCCCCCTGCCCTCCCCCCACTGTCCCTAACACCCCCCAGTCTCCCCCCTGCCCTCCCCCCACTGTCCCTAACACCCCCCAGTCTCCCCCCTGCCCTCCCCCCACTGTCCCTAACACCCCCCAGTCTCCCCCCTGCCCTCCCCCACTGTCCCTAACACCCCCAGTGTCCCCCCTGCCCTCCCCCGCTCTGAATCACTTACCAGTCCTGAAGAGCTGTGCTGCTGAAAGGAGTGGGAGGGGCGCCTGCTCCTTTATCTCTTCCTGGCCAGTCTGCAGTCTTCTGCTCTTCAGTGGCAGGCGCGCGCTGTTAGGGAGAGGAGGAGGGGCAGCGCAGCCCCCTCCTTCCCAGCAGCACACCGCGCCACTGAAGGGACAGGCAGCATCAGCGCAACTAGCTGATTGCTGCCTGTCTCATCACAACGGAGTGCCGGAAGGGAGAAGCAGTATGTCCCTACCGCCGCTCCCGTTGTCCGCTGCCGCTCTGCAAAAAAAAAAATCATTGCCGGTGACATGCCGGACAGACGCCGCTGCCACCAATGAAAAAGCTGCGGACGACCCCCCTCTCCCCCCGCCGTGACCGCTGCGGGGGGAGGGGGATGAGTCGAGGTGGTAAAAAATTTTTTATTTTTTTTTAAATGAAAGTCCTGCTGCCGTGCCGCCCCCAGACAGGCGCCGCCCTAGGCACGTGCCCACAGGTGCCTAGTGGCAAATACGGCCCTGACTGAAGTATAAGCCTAGGGTTAAAAATGCAGCGGCTACTGGTAAATTTAAAAAATAAAAATGGCTACCAATAAACTTACATAGGCTGGTATAGGCAGTTTAATGTCCCCCATAGGTAGGTATAGGCAGTTTAATGTCCCTCATAGGCAGGTATAGGTGGTTTAATGTCCCCCATAGGCAGGTATAGGCAGTTTAATGTCCCCCATAGGCAGGGTTTACATGTCAGCATTAAAAAATAAAAAAATACAAGTACTCTTCTCTCTCCCTTGCTGCTCCGAGGCGCTCTGTCTTCTACCCGGCACAGGGGGCGGGATGTCATCAGGCCCGCGTAGGCAGCGTGATGTCATAGCACGTCGCCTGTGCCGGATACTCCAGAAGGTCACAAGCCGGCTTGCGGCCTCCCGGAGTCCTCTTCGGAGCAGGGAATGCTTGCTCTCTGCCCCGCAATAGTATCTTCAGCTGTATGCGCTCCCAGAGGAGGTAAAAGAAAGCCCTTCCAATTACCTTTATCACATAAATTTAATAAAACGTTGGAATTATATCGCCTCCCCCAAAACCTCTTATATAGTGGCTCAGCAAGAGGTAAGTACTGAAGAGGTAAAAATTTAAGAGGCTTTATCTCCTTCCCAGAAGCAACAGTGTTCAGTAGTGCTGCAACAGAACAGAGATATGTTCACAGATTTGCCAGGCATCTCCTGGGTCATTAAGCATGAGATTCTCACGGAACCTCATGATCGGGTGAATATCAAACCCTACCGGATTCCAGAACCCCATGGTGAGGTAAGAAGGATGTTAGAACTGGGTGTAATTGAGGAGACAAAGAGTGGGTGGTCAAACCCTATAGTGTTGATGCCAAAACCGTCTGGGGAATGGCCATTTTGCGATTATTACCGGAAACTGAACAAAGTTTCTAAATTTGATGCATACCCCATGCCCAGGGTGGAAAAGCTAATTGAGAGGCTAGGACCTGCCCGGTATATTAACACCCTGGAACTTACTAAGAGCTACAGGTAAATCCCCCTTTCCAAAGAGGCCAAAGAAAAGACAACATTCTCCACGCCCTATGGCTGTTACCAGTATGTCAGAAAGCTTTTTGGGTTACAGGGAGCGCCTGCTACTTTCCAGACAGCTATGGACAGAAATGTAGGCCCCCACAAGAAGTATACAGCAGCATACTTGGATGATATAGTCATTTTCAGCAGGGATTGGGAGAGACATCTGGGTAAAGTCCAGGCAGTACTTGGGGCCTTGACAAAAGTCGGTTTCACCGTGAACCCCAAGAACTGGGCCATGAGCATGGAAGAGGCAAGGAATCTAGGCGACATAGTAAGTAAGGGCATGTCCCCATGGCAAGGGTTTTCGGACGGTTTTTCAGACGGTTTGCGGTTTTTCAGACTGCCTGAAAAACCGGCAGAAAATAAGCACAATTGTGCTCTATGGAAAACCCGCGCAGCAGTCCCGCGGTCCGCTCAAAAAACATTGAGCATGTTCATTCTTCCGTCCGGTTTCCGGACAGAATATGAACACCTCAATGGGAGGGCTATTCTCCGCTCATCGCGGAGAAAAGCCGCCCCCGCCCCCCGTGGCCGTGGGGACGGGCACAAAACAGGACAAATACCGGCCGGTATTTGTCCTCTGCCGTGGGAACGCAGGCTAAGTGTGAGATCAAACCTCAAGTAAACAAGTTGGAGGTGGTACAGTATTGGCAATGGTCACTCACCAAGAAACTTGTATGAGCCTTCCTGGGGATCATGGGATTTTACAGAAGGTTTGTCCCTAATTTTGCCATGATCACAGTCCCTTTAATAGACCTTACCAAAGTTACAAAATCCATCATGGCTAAGTGGTCTCCCAAGGTTGAACAGGTGTTCCAAAAGCTGAAACATCACAGGAGATGAATGGGGAGGAACACACTGTCATGTTTCTCAGCTGTCCTCATGTGAGAGGAACTATTTAATAGTCGAGAAGGAGTGTCTTGCCATTAAGTGGACTCTCGACTACCTAAGATATTACCTGCTTGGTAGGAAATTCAGGCAAATATCTGATCATGCATTACTAAAATGGATGAAGGAAAGGAAATACAACAATGCCAGGGAAACTCCAAGATTTTAATTTCCATGTGGAACATAGGCCATGAAAGCTGCATGGTAATGCAAATGCATTGTCAAGGGTCCATTGTTTGATCACCGAGTAGGGGGCGGGGAGGTATGTAATGAAGGCCTAACACGCATAATACACAGCACTGCATAAGTACTGATGTGTATTATATGAGCGATCAGATGATTGCCGGATTTGGTCCCCTACTAGAACTAAAAGATAGTGAAAAAATTGTAATAAAAACAAAAATAAATAAAAATCCCAGGTAAACAAAGTCCTATTATTCCATCCTTATTCCGTTATTTGTGGAAAAATAAATAGAAAACAAAATGTGCATATCTTATACTTATCTCCTCGCAACTGTAACACTCTGAACTATAAAATGATTACAATTATTCCAGATGGTAAACAGCTTAAAAAAACAAACTAAAAACATGCTAATAATAGAAAGTGATCAAATAGCATAAATATGAAAATGGTACTAATAAAAACTAGTTGTTCCATAACAAATATACTTTTAGGTCTAGCAGATGAGCTAAAAAAATTGAGATTTATGAGAACTTCATAAGAAGAGTTGATGACACTCATAAAGCTAGAGAAGGTTATGAAATCGTCTCTAAAGAATCTGGACTACATCAATCCATAGATTGTGTATCAAGGAAGATAATTCAAGACCATTATTACTCTTCCTAGGAATGATCGATCAACAAAGATCACACCAAGAGCAAGGTGTATAATAATATATGAATAATGAAAGATTCCCAGCACACACAAGCGTTGCGTTTGTAAGTGAATTATATTATACAGTGTGAAGAAATATATACAGTGCATACAATTCAATTCTCTCCTGCCTCTCTCTGAGCACTTCCTGTGCTACGTATGCTTCCCTAAGCACTTTCGAGCCACCGGCTATATCCTCTTTCCCATTCCACTGCCCACTAGAATATCCATATTCTGCTACCTCTATATTACTCCACCTACAGTGTGCCATTGCAAATTCATCCTTTTTCCTGATCCTTAAATGTGATCTGTAAGACTAAGATCGCCAAGCGATCAAAACATCACATAAATTTTTGATCAGACCTCTTGGGATCCTTTAACAACAATTATCAATATTTTAATTCTATGGACTGTATATAATTGTTCACACTGTATAATATAATTCACTTGAAATGCAACGCTTGTGTGTGCTTTGGATCTTCCATTAATTGCCCAATAAGGGCTGAGATATCCCTTCCATGAGCACCCTCTCTAATATAGCCCCGTGCTGTGCATTATATACTGCATATGTTAATATAGTAATTGTCGAGGTCACAAAGGAACCCAAGTTAAACTCTAAACAGCTAAAGGCCTTTCACACATTAATGTTAATGTCTCCTCCATTAACCTAACCAATCTCAACTCAATAGAGTAAGAGCCACAAATAATCTGAAAAGAGAGCTCTCTCTTAGGTCATGTTCAGACAGCAATATAGTAGTCCTGCAAACCACAAACAAATTATTTTCCAAATGCTAACACTTAATGGAAGTATGAAGACAAAGTTTAACATTTTCAGTATACTCAAATTTTGAAAGGAAATCGCTTCCACTTCATTACGATTACTGCAGTAATTATAATAAGTCCATATAGACAAACTGGGCAAATGGCTAAGCGCACACCTGTGCTTACTTCAGCATGTATGTGCTCAGCCGTTTGCCTTGTTGGTACGATGCCCGTCTAAACTCGGAACTCCCATTCATGTCTATGGGAGAGTCCCCATCAACTCTCCGTTCAGAATGGAGAGATTTCGGGGCTCATTTAGAAGATAGATTGTGGGTTTCAGAGGTGTGACCCACACCTATCTGACTTTGATAACATATCCTAGCGATATGCCATCAATGTCTGTAGTGAGACAACCCCTTTAATATGAATACTACAGTAATCATTATGAAGTGGATATGATTTCCAATCAAAACTTTAGTATACCACTATTTTTTTTTACTTTTTGTCTTCATACTTCTATTAAGTTAAGTGCTACTTTAAAAATATATTTATTAAACACAGCTTAACATTTGAAAAAGATTTTGGTTGTAGTCTGCTGGGCTATTATATTGTAATGTTTATGAATCCACCATCAGGAGGATGCTGAACAGTAAGGCTTTGTCCCCACGGCAGGGTTTTCACCCGTTTTTTCAGACTGTTTTCGGTTTTGAAAACCGTCTGCAAACCAGGTGAAAACTATTAAAACGGGCCTCTATAGAAAATCCGCACAGCAGTCCCCACTGAACAGGTTTTCAGCCCGGCAGTTTTTCAGACCGCCAGTGGCCTGAAAAGCATAGCTCATGTTCATTCTTCCGTCCGGTTTTCGGGCGGCAGAAGAACATGTCTATGTCAAGGGGGAGGGCTTTTCTCCACTAATCATGGAGAAAGGCCGTCCCCCTGCGGCCGTGTGCATGGCACAAAGACAGTTCAAATACTGGTCGGATAAATCAACCGGTATTTGCACTGTGCCGTGTAAACGGCCCCTAATAGTAACAGTAATGGTGTATGGCAGGATTGTGAGGACACAGGCCCTGCTCTTTCATCCCTTACCGACATTCGACATATGATTATGTATGCTCCTCAATCCCGCTGTCACGTGTGGTGCCACAACCCGCACATCGGGCCATGGGCGCACCACTGTCCCTGTTCCTGCTCCCTGGCAGAAGTACTCACTTCAACGCATTCCTGCTCCCATGTGCGTCTCTGTTCCCTATGGCTCGCGCCTGCTCAGTAAAGTTTAAAGAGCCAGCTTCCCGGTAATTGGATAATTGCCTGGTGCTGACCATGTATTTTCTGGCCACTCCCTTTCTGCCTTGCTTGATTTATAGTGCCAATTGCCTTTAGAGAAAGATTCCAAGTGTTCCTGATCTGCCGTGTATCTGACCCTTTGTCTTTGTCCACTGACCACGTTTGTCTGTCGCCTGCCTTGAACTGCCTGCCTGTCCCCGACTATGAGTTTGCCTGCCGATTCTGTATCTCGTTGCACCTTGGCTGCCATCGCAAGCAAGTCGTGCCAGGGGTAGTGACCTGGTAGTCTCCCAGCAAGCCCAACCTGCTTTACGGTGGGGTCTGGTGAAAACCTGGAGGCACTTAGACTCTGCTCCCTGGTGTGGCTTACACCACCGCATGCGGTGGTCCAGAGGATTCACACTCTCTACCCAGCCATTACACCCGCTACATAGGCGGCCAGTAACAGCAGGGAACAGAGCTGATGGCAACATCTAAACAAATGAGAAACGGTGCCATGCACTGTTTCCCACTCCGATCGGCATCCCTATGGTCAGATAGTGGAGTGCCGATCATCTAACATGGCGACCGGAAGCCCTGTGATGGCTTCCATTAACATCATGCCTACGATCCTAACATTTCCTGCCTGCCTAAGCAACAAGTGCTAAAACCGCCATCTTTGAACATCTTTTTGCACTGTTTATACCATGGAAAAGGTTATACTAATGATCGAGCCCCCTTTTGGTCAAGTACCTTAGGGGGACTTGATATTACTGTGGAAAAAAAAAGTTCAAATCACACCCCTTTTGCCGTTTTACAAATAAAAATAAATAAATAATAAAAAAGTTACACATAACTGGTATCACTGTGTCCATAATGGTCCGATCTATTCAAACATATAATTTGTTCCGTAAGCTGAAGTAGAAGCATAAAAAATGTTCAAATGCCCAAAACTGCATTTCACATCCCCTAAACATTGGAATAAAAGTAATGGTAAAAGTCCCATGTATCCCAAACTGGTACCAATAAAAAGTACACTTCAGCTCACAAAAAATGGGCTCACTCAAGTCCATAGGTAGAAGTATTGGTATTTCCGGAATTGTATCAACCTGCAGAATATAGATAATACATCATTTATACAGAAGAGCAAACACTGTAAAAACAAAACCCAGCAGACATGGCGCAAGTATCTTTATTTTGCCCCACTTAGAATTTTGTTGCAGTTTCCAAGTATATTCTATGGTACGGTGAAAGGCACCTTTAGAAAGTACATCTTGTCCCGCAAAATTAAAGGCTTCATATGTCTATGGAAAATACAAAAGTTAAAGGGGTTGTCTCATCTCAAAGTTTCATAGGATGCATGAATGAAATAATGCTGCTTTGCTCTGTCACTTCCTGGTCAAGCTGTCTGTACAACTTCAAAATTGAAAGAAATGGATCCAGCGGTCCTTTTCAGCATATATAGTAATTTATTTCAAATACATCAGTGCAAATGGTACATAAGTGCACTTATGTACCATCTGCACTGATGTACCACCGTACCACCGTAATCAGTGCCGGGAACCGGGATTACGTGCAGTCCACAGCTGAGCAACTGCATTGGAAGCTGAAGTTACAAACACAGGTGCAAGGAAAACAACTTGACTGGTGAGCTACACTCTATTTTTTGCTATTTCAAGCTGTCTGTAATTAGCATATGAGCTCAGTGTATTCAGACTTCTGCTAATTAGATAAATCTCATGCTGTCAGGACCAGGAAAGCTTCTGAGTTAAAGTAAACAGCAGTAATTACTGGCTGTTGTGTGAAAGGTCAGATAACAAACAAGCTCTCACTATACTGAGTTCTGTGCTGTGAGACCTTTGTGATAATAGGTAGTGGGTTCTTCCTCCCAGATAACTCCGTATCAGTGGGTGGAAAAAAAGCTGTAGACAAAAGCGCAGTTGAATTCTTTATATTACAAAGTCCATAAAACCCAAATGGTCAGGTGCTCACCTTTTTCGGCTGTACATTTCCACAGTACAGCACGCATAAACGTTTCTAGCACCTTCCGAGGGGTTTACTTAGAAGATTAAAGCTGCTCCGGCACGCTCCCGGCTAGGTTTCCACGAGGGACGGCAAGGATATTGGAAGATAGTAGGATAACTGAAGACCAGTTACGGCTATCAGTTGGAAAAGGATCGTGTTGCTGGAGCGCTAAGTGAAAGGACAAGAAACTAGTACTATTCTTGTCTATACATTTATTTTAAATTAAAGTCATTACGCGTTTCGCTGAACTCTCTCCAGCTTCCTCAGATGAGTTACATGCTGCCATACATCGGATTTATATACATTGATTGTTCAAAACAAGGTTCAATGGGCGATAATTGTAAACAATACATCAGAACGAGACTCAATGAAAATAGTAGTAAATAGTAGTAAACATATGGAGATAAACATATGGAGATAAACATATGGATAAATAATAAATATATCTTAGAGCTAACACATAATGAAATATATAAAATATATACAACACCTATACAAACAATAATTGTAACGATATCACATAAAATTTATCACATAAAAATTAACATATAAAATATTTATTTTTATTATACCAAAAATTTATTATCTTTATAAAAAAAATATATATATATATTATTATAATATATATATAATATATATATATATATATATATATATATAAATATATATATTAAAAATATTCATATGATCTGTATTAAGTGTAAGCTTCCACTCACGTTTAGATGCGGCTCTGGGGATCGCAGTCCAATGCAGACAGAGACTCAGACAGGTTGATCTGGTTCCAACACGGGTCCTCCCGTGTTTTATTGGCACAACAGGTATACAGCAAAACGTATGCCAGATACAAACAGAATTGACAAACAAAACAAAACGCCTGCTCGGCTGAGCGCTGACTAGACAGTGCAGTTCCCTCACTACACCTTGTTCAGCAAACGGTCTAGGCAAGGTCCTGGATACTTCCAGTCAGACACACCTCTCAGGCCAAAACTCCTTGACCTGTATGACAGACAGCCCTGGTCAGCTGACTAGCTGACTTATAACGGCTAGCCCAAATCCTGGTCAGGTGGAACAAGGGGAGTAGACACCCACCCAACGCTTTGCCTACTCCCAATAGAAGCCATCCCGGTTTTGGCTGCAGCAACCATACTACTTAGAAAACGTATGTTAACCCCTTATTGAGATCAACACAACACAAACTAAATGGCTTCTATTTCACCAAGGCCAGGTAACCTTGGTGACATGTTACATACGCTCTTATTCCTGGTGTAAGCCAGAAATCTAGCTGGGACATACACCCAATTACGGACCTTCCCAGCTGCCACCTTACATATCCCCCCTCCTCTGCTCAGACCTGTGGAGAGGAGCACCTTGTGCTTCCAGGCAATGGGTACGCAACAGTGCGTCCGCATTGCCTTGCTGGGAACCTGGGCGATGCTCTACACAGAACCTATAATCCTGTAGAGCTAGGAACCACCTCATCACTCTGGCATTTTTACCCTTATTCTGTGCCATCCATTTTATTGGGGAATGGTCTGTGACCACCCTAAACTCTCTGCCCATCAGGTAGTACTTAAGAGATTCAATTGCCCACTTTAAAGCTAAGCACTCTCTTTCTACGATGGCGTAGTTCTTTTCTGCTGCCGTCAGTTTTCTACTTAAGTATACCACCGGATGTTCTTCCCCATCAATCACCTGGGACAGTACAGCTCCCAGTCCCCTGTTAGAGGCATCTGCTTGTACCACAAATTCTGCCTTGAAATCAGGGGCACTTAACACTGGTCCTTGACAAAGCACCTCTTTCAACCTCTGAAACGCTTCCTCTGCTTCCTTGTCCCACTTCACCCTAGAGGATTTAGACCCTTTGGTGAGGTCTGTAAGGGGGGCGGCAACAGACCTTCTATAATATCCGGCCAACCCTAGAAAAGCTTTAACCTGTCTTTTTGACACCGGCTTGGGCCAATTTTTAATAGCCTCGATTTTGACTAGTTGGGGTTTAATGACTCCCCAACCAATGTTATACCCCAGATATCGAGCCTCCTCAAGGCATATTTTTCAGAAATGTTTTTGTGTGCAGAAACATACGTTATACTTGGTGTACATTGATTTTAACCTATATGGGAAGGAAGGGGTGCTTCCATTTTGGGTTTCTGTCCCCGCCAACACTCACAGGCTGTCATAAGAAGGGCAGCTTGCAGGTTGGGTGTTTTTTATTTTTTCTCTCTGAATAATGGAGGTCGGTTGACCCAGTGAGAGGCCAGATTGGCTCGATTGAGAGGTAAAGATAGCATAGGACTGCCCGATTTTGAGATCACGTTGAAAGTCGTGGGCAGCTTAAACATCTTTTGATCAAAATATGTGAACCGAGAGTCTCAAAGTTTTTTCATGTATGATAGATAGCATAAATGCTTCTTTAGGGATTTCCACGTAGTGTATTGCCCTTTTTGCAGGAGTGTGCCGCTGGCGGCGGTCTGTGTGTGTACATGTATAATTACATGTGTGCCGCAGCCCTGCCAGTGGCACCCAGGTTTGCATACGTTTTTTCAGAAATGTTTTTGTGTGCAGAAACATACGTTATACTTGGTGTACATTGATTTTAACCTATATGGGAAGGAAGGGGTGCTTCCATTTTGGGTTTCTGTCCCCGCCCACTCTCACAGGCTGTCATAAGAAGGGCAGCTTGCAGGTTGGGTGTTTTTTTTTTTTTCTCTCTGAATAATGGAGGTCGGTTGACCCAGCGAGAGGCCAGATTGGCTCGATTGAGAGGTAAAGATAGCATAGGAACTGCCCGATTTTGAGATCACGTTGAAAGTCGTGGGCAGCTTAAACATCTTTTGATCAAAAATATGTGAACCGAGAGTCTCAAAGTTTTTTTCATGTATCAAGCCTATCCATTAATTGGCTTTCTTGTGAGATCTTCCACGTAGTGGAATTGAACCTTTTTCCAGGGAGTGTACCATCTTTGCGGCGGTCTGTTTTTGACGATGTAGGAATTCCCTAATTGGTGCCGCCGGCCCTGGGGCCAGGGCACCCATTTGAAAATACCGTTTCGGGGTGAAATGGGGTTTTTTGTGCAGAAACATACGTTAAAACTTGGTGTACTTGATTTTAACCTAATGGGAAGGGAAAGGGGTGCTTCCCTTTTGGGGTTTTTGTCCCCACCCACTCTCCAGGCTGTCTAAGAAGGGAGTTTCGGTTGGGTGTTTTTTATTTTTTCTCTCTGAATAATGGAGGTCGGTTTACCAGTGAGAGGGGCCCGATTGGCTCGATTTAGAGGTAAAGTACAAGGACTGCCTGATTTTTGAGATCACGTTGAAAGTCGTGGGGAGCTTAAACATCTTTTGATCAAAATATGTGAACCGAGAGTCTCAAAGTTTTTTCATGTATGATAGATAGCAAAAAGGGTTTTTAGGGATTTCCACGTAGTGTATTTCCCCTTTTTTGGGGGTGTGCCGCTGGCGGCGGTTGTGTGTGTACATGTAAAATTTAATGTGTCCCGCCCCCTCCGTGGCCCCCCAGGTTTGCATATTTTTTTTCAAAAATTTTTTTGTGTGCAGAAACATCGTTTAAAATTGGTTACTTTGATTTAACCAAAGGGGAAAAGGAAGGGGTGCTTCCTTTGGGTTTCGTCCCCGCCCACTCTCAAGGCTGTCTTTTAAAAAGGGAGCTTGAGGTTGGGTTTTTTTATTTTTTTCTCTGAATAATGGAGGTCGGTTGACCAGTGAGAGGCCGATTGGCTCGATTGGAGGTAAAGATAGCTAGGACTGCCCGATTTTGAGATCCGTTGAAAAAAAAAAATGGGCAGTTTAAACACCTTTTGATAAAAAATTTTTGTGAACCGAGAGTCTAAGTTTTTTTCATGTCCTCAAGGCCTAGGGCGCATTTTTTGGGTTTGCGGGGTGAGCCTGCCCCCCGAATGGAGTCCAGGACACTTGAACCTTCCCAGGGGGGATTTCCAGTTAAGTAAAGAGACAATCATTTTTAAATATAGCTGGTATTTTCTTGAGGGTAGGAATATCCATAACCTTGGAATGTCCCGGGGCCCGTGGGGGCCCAAAGGGCGCACACATATTGAAAATGACCGTCGGGGTGTGAAAAAGGGTTTTTCCCTGGCTGCTTTTGAAAGTGGCACCTCCCCAATGGGCCCTTAGAAAGGGCCAGAGTGGTGAGTATCGGGGGCCCAAACCCCTTTTTGAGCTCTTCCATCTGGCATGGATATGCACAAATTTGGATATCTCATTTATTTTTTTAAATGTCATTACAGAACCTTAGGCTACCGTGGGGTTTTGGGAATGGGGACTATGGGGCGGGACCCCCCATTTGTGACTTTTCTATAACCCCAAACCCAACTTTTTTTCCCACCTCCTCCGAGGGGCCCCTGTCTCTGGGCTCGGGCACACGATAGGGCCCAACCTTACTTTTTGACCTGGTTGTCACTATGTCTGCTTTATGTCTGCGTTTACTGGCAGGCCCGAAAAACGTCTCTTTTTTCCCCAGAAAACTCTTTCACCTCCTGATCGGTACTGCGGGACAAGGAGTTGAGTTTCGGACCTCTGGAAGTCATGATAGGACTTCCTTAGGCTTACCCCCGCACCAAGGGCTTCTCTGCCCCTCCGGGTTTGAGTAAATTAATGTGGTAGTCTGGAGTGGCTTCCTTTTCCCTGGCTGTATACTTTATAGTTCACTTCATAATTTTTTCCCGGCCCTCATAAGGACCTTGCCCCTTTGCCCAGAAATTTACTTTCCCTGTTGGAAACCGCATCAACACACGGTCATCCGCTGAAAGGACCTTAACTTTGCGAGGTTAACACTTGGTTGTGCTTCCCTGAGCCTGTGATATGCTCTTTAACAATTGGATCCCCGCTGAAATTCTATCCTGTTTTCCATGAATGCCCAATTTTACGTGCGGGGAGGTGTTTGCTCCGCTCCCGGGTTTTCTTTTGCTTATCCAAAGACCTCTGGGATGCCTCCCGTATATACCTCAAACGGGAAAACCTGTGGAGGCCTGCGGAACCTCTAAAAGGGGAAAAACATTAGGTACGGAACAGCCAGCCCCCAGTCTTCCCCCCTTTCTATCACTTTTCTGAGATCCCCTTAAAGGGTTTTTTTAAAAACCTTTTACAAGGCCCCATCGTTGGGGGTAAATACATAAGGTGCGCAGCGTGTAATTTGTAGGAGACGCACAGCTTTTTTTAAATTTTACTCATAAAAGGGTTCCCCTGGTCATTTAGGATTTCTTTGGGGTCCTGTCCGGGTGAACATGGGGAAATTTTTCCCCTTGCAATCACCTTAGATGGGTGTTTCAAAAGCGGTGGCTTGGGGACTTGGGAAGCGGCCCCCTCCAGGTCCATAGCAATGGCTCAATGGTACTTCAATTGGGGGGAAAAGCGGGGACTAGCGGGTTGGGATTGGCCGGGGGCTTTAAACCCCTGAAACTGGGCAGGAATGACAAAACTATTACCGTTTCTTATATACCAGGCCAATAAAAAATTCCATAAATGTGTCCTTGGGTCTTGTCTACGCCTAGATGCCCACAAGCACATGTGAATGCCAAGTGCGGACCATGCGCAGGGGGACTTGGTACCACAAGTTGTTCTACCACCCATTGGGGTCCCTTTTCCCCTATCAGGCAAGTTCTCATGTAGAAAAACGTGGGTACACCAAATTTGTGTCGGGTTCTTGCGGGACCCCATTTTAACCTTACGTCCCCAAAGGGTTTTCTAGAAGGGATCCCGTAACTGGTTACCCCCCGGCAACCTTTGCAAGGTAGAAAACTCAATTTTTCGGGGGGGGTTTTCCTCCCAAAAATCTCCTCCCAGGCCATTAAGGGGAAACTATCAGAACCCTAAAAACCCCCCTGTTTCAGGACTTGGGTTCGACATTTTAGACACATGTTTACACACCTTGGCCTGCTTTTTTCCCCCATAACAAAAAAACAAGGGAAAATCCCGGCCAAAATATACAGGGGTGCTTTAAGCCCTTTACAACACCGTTTTCATGATTAACAGACCCAGGGGGAGTCTCACTGTAACTACGCGGTGGGATATTTCCTTTAGTGTCCCCATGTTTTAAGACCCCCCCAGGCAACGGGTCTGGAGTTTACCCGGGCCCACAAAAAATGGACGGACTAATGACCAGACCCCCAGAGTCCATTAAGGCATCACAGAATGGCCCCCTACCCGGATGGACACACTTCCCCGCTGCCTAGTTTCCCTTTTGGCAGCATTCAGGCGGGCAAAAAAAAGGGACCTGCGCCCCCCAAAAGTCACTTTCCCATGGGTTCTGTAAGATCGGGCACTTGGGGCCCATGTCCCGTTCCGGGCGTGCAGCAGATCCCGGGCCCCCCGTGGCCTGGAATTAAGTCCTTTTTTGGACTTGGACCCCGTTTAACGGAACGCTCAGAAAACGTGCCACCCTCCTTGGGGCATCAGTCTCCCCCCCTTAATAGCGGGAAACAGTCTTACCATTGCTGGTTTCTTCTGTTCCCGGGGCCATGAGGTCTGGAGGAAGTCCTCATGGCCCTAAACCTCCCATATGGACACCAAATCGTCCACACTCTTTGGTAAGAGTACCCCAAGAGCGTAGGAGCCTCACTGGAAGGCACGGACAAATCCCGGTCCAGACGACCGTTCCACTCTTTGCGCAGGTGTGGTCCTCTGGCTGTAGCCACTTGCTGGTAAGGGGTATAGGTCGTACATCTGGGACCTGTGGTTTATTGGTGTGTTTCTCCCCGGTGAAGACTTGCGTGCACGAAAGCGAAAGGGAAACGCCAAACCGGGCCGATTTCCCCCCTTCCCCTTTTATACACCCTGGCGTCCCGGACTCGCGGTAAAGTAGGCCTTCTGGGTTCCCCGTCAGGGGGGGCCGTAAGTCAGCCCACTGTCTGGGGTAGTGGCCCCCGTGCGATCTTCCAAATGTAACCAGGTAGGCCTCAAAAGTCGTCCCAGCAGTCATTTTTTTCAGCGCCCTTTGCACTGCGACGGGGTGCCCCTGCAACCCCTGAGATGCCTTGGTTTTCGGGGAAGGCTTTCAGAGTTGGGGTTTTATGCGCTTTTTGTGGGTGTGCCCGGTGCACTGCGAGCAGACGATTGGTTTTATGCTGGGCCCTTTACTGCTTCCTAGCACCCCGTTTTTGTTGTGCACTGGCTTCTGTTGTGCAGTAACCACTTGTTGGAGGTGGAGGTTTGATGGATTAACTGTTTTTTAAACAGCCGTCCCTTTTTGCCCTTTTTTTTCCTGCAGTGTAGTGGCAGGTTTAACCCCGGAAAATGGTTTTACCAGCTCCCTTGTTGCTTTTTAAAAGGCCCGTTGCATCCCCCCACAGTGTATCTTCCACTCCGTTTAGATGGGCTCTGGGGATGCAGTCCAATGCAGACAGGCACAAAAGGTTTATCTGTTCCAAAAAAGGGTCCCCCGTGTTTTATTGGCACAAAAGGTATCAGCAAAAAAAGTATGCCCGATACAAAAAAGGGAATGACAAACAAAACAAAAAATACCTGCTCGGTGGCGCTGACTAGACAATGAGTTCCCCCACTTAAATTTTTTTAGCAAAGGTTGGGGAGGCCTGGATACTTCCAGTTTGCACACCCCTCGGCCAAACTCCCCTTGACTGTATGTAGAAGCCCGGTCAGTGATAGCTGACTTTAACGGCTAGCCCAAATCCTGGTCAGGTGGAAAAAGGGGGGGAGGAAAAACCCCACCCAACGCTTTGCTTACTCCAATAGAAACCATCCGGGTTTTGGCTGAAGCAAAACCCTACTACTTAGAAAACGTATGTTAACCCCCTTTTTGAGGTCAACAAACAAAATAAAAGGCTTCTATTTCCAAGGCAAAGGGAACCCTTTGGGGACATGTTACAACTTCTTTTTCCTGGTGTAAGCCAGAAAAATGCTGGTGTACACCCCATTAAAGGGCCCTTCCAGCTGCCACCTTACATAAGATATATACAAATTATATATAAAACCCTAATTGAACTGGGAGGCGATATTTATATTAAATATTTATGTATGAATATAAATATATGTAAGAAATACGTATATAAAAAAGAAGAATAATGGTAAAATGGTGAAAATGGATAAAAAAATGCCCAATGGATATTATTATTTGATAATTGATTATTACCCATTGAGCCTTTAGGTCTCAAGGTTTGTTTTTAAAAATTCCAGTATGTCTCCCGAACTCCTAGCTTTCTTGCACGGTCGGGGATTAAAGAATGTATGTGCTCGATGGGTTGTATTTTAAAATTAGGTTCATTATCGCCATGTACCTCAGCGAAGTAAAAAACACCTTTGGGTTGTTTGGTTTGGTTCACCTGGTCCGTCCCTGTGTAAGGTTTTTTTTCCTTCCGGGTGTTCCCCCGTCCCAGTCGCGGACCAAAATGAAGTAAGTAGGAAATTTTTCAGCCAATGGAGTATAAAAATTAAATCTTTATTCATAATAAATGCAATGGCAAGGGTAAAAAAAATTTTAGCAAAAAAACCAAAAATGTTTCGGGGTCAAAACTTTCCCCTTGTTCACGTTTAAAAAAGGGGGAAAATTTGCGCCCCAAACGTTGGGTTTCTACAACTTTTTCCCTCTGCACTATTGCTTTATTATGAATAAAGATTTGAACTTTTATCTCCATTTGGGTGAAAAAATTCCTATTACTTGTTTTCAGCGAAATTGTTTTGGGCAGACTGTAAACCATACGTTTATGTCTAATGTCAT
The DNA here is from genome assembly GCA_025379985.1 of Phyllomedusa bahiana. NCBI lineage: Eukaryota > Metazoa > Chordata > Amphibia > Anura > Hylidae > Phyllomedusa > Phyllomedusa bahiana. The sequence goes on along the minus strand of JAODAL010034790.1, from coordinate 27,220 downwards.
AACGGTGGTTAATTAACCTTCGGGACAACTTAGTAGAGGTTTTACCCACATACTGTATACCACAGCTGCAGGTAATGAGATAAATTCCGTAAGAACTAGCACATGTGAGATGTTCTTTTATTTTAAAACTTTCACCCGTGGATCGGGACTGAAAGTGATCGCTGCCCACAATTATAGAACAACACTTGCAACTTGGATGATTACATGCAGAGGATCCTGGTTTCTCTATACTTGATGTAGTTATCTCCTTGGACTTTTTTGGCATAGTATGTTGCCTTAAACGGGAAGGTGCTAGGATATTTTTCAATGTTTTTGCTTTTCTGTATATATATTTGGGGTTATCGGGAATAACTTCCTTCCATACTGGGTCTCTTAACAAAATATTCCAATGTTTATTTATTATATTCTGTACCTCTTTGTATTGGGAATTATGTGTGGTTATAAAGCATAGATCAAACTCTGTATCTTTTGGAAGGTATGCGGCTTTTTCTCTTGCTCCTCTAAGTAGATTAGCAGGATAACCTTTTTGCGGAAATTTTTCCATTAGTACGTCTGCCTGAGTATTAAACACTTCTTTATCGGTACAGTTCTTTCTAATGCGACGGAACTGTCCATACGGTATGTTGTGTATCCATTTTCGTTGGTGATTTGATTTAAATGAGTGGTAATTGTTTGAATCCGTTTCCTTATAGTAAGTTTTGGACATTATTTTGTTCTTTTCGATGTATAGATATAAGTCCAAAAAATGTTAATTCATGTGTGCTTGATGTAGCAGTGAACCTGATTCCCCAGTTATTATTATTCAGAAAATCCACAAAATTTTCTAAAGAATCCATAGGTCCTTCCCAAATAAATAGCAAGTCATCTATGAACCTTTTATAGTATTTTACATGTTTAGCATAGGGACTATGTGTATTAGTGATAAAAATAGTTTCAAAAGCACCCGTGAACAAATTTGCAAAAGAAGGTGCGACCCGTGTCCCCATCGCAGTCCCTAGTTGCTGGTGGTAGTGAGTATTTTCATATTTAAAATAGTTGTTCTTTAAAATCATGTGTAGTCCTTTTATTGAAAACTCTTTAAAAGATAATGAAAACACTGGTTCTTTGTCTAAAAACTCTCATATAATATGTATGCCCAGCTCGTGTCTAATTTTAGAGAAAAGGGCGGTGACATCAAGGGTGGCTAAGATGAATTGGTCATTCCATTGGAGACCAACAAGATCTCTGAGTACCATATCAGAGTCTTTCAAAAAGCTTGGTAATTTTTCAACTATAGGCTGGAATTGCGTGTCGAGAAAATGAGATAGGTTTGATAATGTGGAACCAATACCGGAGATAATTGGTCTTCCAGGTGGATTATGCTGGTTTTTATGTATTTTGGGTAAGTGATAAAAGAAGGGCGTAGTTGTTTCTTTGGCTGTCAAAAAGATTTTTTCCTCCTTATTTATGACACCCTGGTCATAACTTTGTTTTATAAAATTGTCACATTCTATTCTCAGATCATCATGTACTGTTGGTTCGACTTTTTTGTAATAGATCTTATCATCTAAAATACGATGGGCCTCTTTATTATAATCATGATAATTTTTAACTACAACAGCTCCTCCTTTATCAGCACTTCTTACAACAATTTCTTGATTTTTAGTTAGGGATGTAAGCGCTTGTTTTTCCTTTTTGGTTAAATTTGACTTTTTAGGCAATTTTTTTGTAATTTTTCTCAAGTCACTGGTCACTAGATATATAAAGACTGGGATGTAGTTCCCCTGAGATGAAATAGGATAAATAAAGTGGATTTATTTTTAATGGGAGTTCCTATACGTCCTAGTATAGGAGACTCTACTGTTTCTCCTGTATTTTTCTGACTTTTTTTGTTTTAAAAAAACAAGAGTAAATTTTTAAGCAAACTTTTGAATATCTTGAAAAATGACGAAGTCCTCTATTTCATTGTCGGGACTGAATCCCAATCCTTTATTCAGTATTTGTTCTTCTGACTTTGTTAAATTATAAAGAGATAGATTGAATATTTTTTCATATTTTGTAGATTTTGTTTGTTTTGCTTTGTATAATGCTTTTTTGCGTGCCCTCTTTATGGGCCACATGTATGAATCCCGCCGGGTCGGGACGCACCTTTCCGCCAGTTTTCCAGCGGAATCTGCGCCTGATTTATGTCGGGGCCGGGGCGCGCTCATACATACAATGTAAAGTCCGCCGCGCCTCGCCTGTGTTTTAGGCGCTGTGCGGATCCGAGGCGCAGTGCGGGGCTGCGCCTAGGATTCGCGCCGAGTAGTTGCACCTCAACACCGGGGAAAAGTTTCTCTGCGCCTCGCCATGTGTGTGGTGCCACAGTGCGGTACATGCTCAGTGCGGGACTTAGGCGCTGTGCGGGGTTTGCGCCAAAAAACCGTTCCGATCGAGACCGGCTGGAATAAAGCGAGAAATCATTCCAGATTGTTCGGTGCGGAGTATGAATTCAAAAATCCCGAGCCTTATAAAGGGCTTCAACATCTCATGAACAGAGCTGAAACCTAAAAAATAAAAAATAATAAAACAAAATCACATTTTCCAATACCTCAATTCAAGAATTAAGGATATTGGCAATATGCCGGAAATACAGTAATTCAAATTCAGAAAGCTATCTCATTGGTCGGCATAAAAAAGAAACCGGCCAATCAGAATAGTAGCGACAGAGAACCATTAAAACCTATGGAAGTTTAGACCCCCAATCAGAATCCACGGCGGGATAGTTCAAAATACAGTAAAGAATGCTGAAAAAGAGCTGAATTGGTTAAGCTACCGGGGACTTGGCTAGCTCACCAAACAGAATACGAGCGACAGAGACCCATTCTAGCCTATGAGAATTATTGACCAATCATAATAGGAGCGACAAAGACCCATTCTAGTCTATGGGAAGTTTTAGACCAATCAGAATCCCACGATGGATTAATTCAAAATAAACAGAAAAAGACCAGAAAAGAGCTGATGGCTGAGCGAGCGGGGTGCTTGGCTATCCCAGTCCAACAAGCGCGAGCTACCTCTCCCATTATATCTATGAGAGATGGCGCACTGAAATCTCGGCCCTCAGCGCCGAGCGCAAGAAGTAATTAATCAAAAAATTATTTTTATTAAATTATAACATTATCAGATAAAGAGCCAACCCTTCCTTTACAAATAAAGCATTAAAAACCCAACAACGCGTTTGTCGCCGAGACCGCGCTAACATAGGGAATTGCAATAGAGAGAAATGCCCGGCGAAAATCCAGTTAATCGAAATGTTATAGACTATTCTCATTGATCGTTCAGAATCAGCCAAACAGAATAGTAGCGACAAAGACCTATTAATATCCTATGGAGAAGTTTGGACCCAATCAGAATAGGAGCGACAGTGTCCCATTCTAACCTATGAAGGAGTATTAACCAATCAGAATAGGAGCGCCAAAGTCCCATTATATCCTTATGAGAGTTTTGGGGAACCAATCAAAATCAAGCGGGACAGTTCAAAATACAGTAAAAAGGCAAAAAGAGCTGATAGGCTGAGCTAAGCGGGTGTTTGCTTTCCAGCCAATCAGACGCGAGCTATTTCTCCCATTATATCTTCGAGAGAATGGCGCTCTGAAAATCTTTGTGCGGCGCTCTTAAGCGCCGTGCGGACAAGTGAAGTATTAATAAAAAAATGAATTTTTTATTAAATGTGAAAACATTATTAATAAAGAGCCGACCCTTCATTTACAAATAAAGAGTTAAACACCCGAACAAGGACGCGTTAGTCGCCGAGAACCTAGGCGCTACATAGCATTGCAATAGTAGAGAACGCCAGGAAATACAGTAATTCAAATTGTTTTAAGCTATTCTATTGGTCGGCATAAACCACCAGATCAGAATAGGAGTCGACACATGTCCCATTATAACCGAATGGAGGAGAATTGACCATCAGATAGGAGCACCATGTCCCATTATATCCTAATATGATAAAAATATACCATCAATTCAAAGGCGGGAGCAGTTCAATAAACAGTAAAAATGCAGAACGAGCTGATTGGTTAAGCGGCGGGGCTCGACCCAGCTTAGCCAATCAGAGCGTGGAGCTACTTTCTCATGAGAGTTACAATGGTGAAAAGAATTCTGAGCGCGCTCCTGTGATTGGCTAAGTTAATTCAGAGGCCCGTTATTTGGGACCAATGAGTGCGAGCTATGCTCCTATTGGTTTTCTAATGCAATCTGAAATAAGAACTGTACAATGGCCGAAATCAAAATTATAAAACTACCAGAAAGTTGTCCCGATGTGTAAATAAAACAATAATAAATGAGAAACGAAAAAAAAATATTACATCAATAAATCATGTTTATTTCTTATTTTCGTTAGCCAAGGATCAATTAATATGGGTGCAACGAAAATAAATTAATAAAAACAGATTTTTTTTATTAATATCATCATGCCGCACGGCGCTGAGACCGAATTTCAGACGACCAACTCTCCATAGACTATAAAGGAGAAGTAGCTCGCGCTCTGATTGGTGCTGGGATATCTAAAGCCACAGCTAGCTCAGCCAAACAAGCACTTTTTCTACTGTCTTTTTACTGTATTTTTGAACCCTGTCCCACCTTTGATTTTGATTGGTCCAAAACTTCTTCTCCATACGGAAGATAATGGGACTTTGTCGCTCCTATTCTGATTGGGTTAGATACTCCCATCATAGGTAATAATGGGAAATTGCGCTCCTATCTGATTAGCGTTTAATGCCGACCAATGAGAATAGCATTTAAACAATTTGAATTACAGTATTTTCCCGGCAATTCTCTCTATAGCAATTCCTGATGTACTCCCGTCTCGCGACAAACGCATTGTTTCGGGTTTTAACTGCTTTATTTGTAAAGAAGGGTTCTAGCTCTTTATCTGGATAATTATTTCCACTTAATAAAACTGATTTTTTTATTAATACTTCATGCCGCACGGCGCTGAGAGCCGAGATTTCCAGCGCCCATCTCTCCATAGACTATAATGGGAAGAATAGCTCGTGCTCTGATTGGCTGGGATAGCCAAAAAGCCCCACCCGCTAAGCCTCACCAATCAGCTTCTTTCTGTCTTTTTTACTTATTTTGAATTATAACCGCCGTGGATACTGATTGGTCTAACTTCTCCATAACTAAATGGGTCTTTGTCCTCACTATCTGATTACCGGAGCTAGCCAACCCCCGCTAGCACCGCCTATCAGTCTCTTTTCTGTCTTTTACTGTATTTTGAATTATCCCCCCGTGGATTCCTGATTGGTCAATCCTCCCCCATTGGGTTCATTGTCGCCCTATTCTGATTGCTGGTTTATAGCCGACCAATGAATAAGTTTCAGAATTTGAATTACTGTATTTCCCGGCAATTTTCCATATCATAATCCTTGATATTGGCGCCGTTCTAGAGTATTGGAAAGTGGTTTTATTTTTAAGTATGTTTATTTTTGAGGTTCAGCTCTTTTCTAGACACTGTTTTTCCGCCTTTATACTAAAGCATTTTTTCGGAATCAACTCCTGCCTGTCACGAGCTCGGAGCGCCGAGATTTCTGTCCCGATCTTCGATCTGCTTCCTCCATTTCGGATCCTCTTCACTTCGCCTCTGCCGGAGGTTTAGACCAAAAAAAACCTGTCTGCTTGTCGGAGGCATGCCAGAGCGCTGCACTGCGCCTCGCTTTGCCGACTCGCCAACGTACATCCTCGAGTTTTTCGACGCGTCGCGTCCCGCCCCGGAACGCTACCCCGCGCCCACAGCCGCGCCCACTGCCCGCCCCTTTCCTGCGGGGCAGCTGAAAGGGCGAACACGGCACCTAACACTGAATTCCCAGCTCCGACAGCGGATTCGGCTGGGAGGTACAGTATACCCAAAAAACGAGGCGAAGAAAGCCCGATCCATACATTCGCCCTCAGTGTTTTATATCTGTCCTGGTGATTTTTTCTACTTGGAGCTCCCCTAGCTCCCTGGGTATTTGTTTTCTTTTTCTGTCTGGTGTCTGCAAGTGCACATGTGTGTTCAGTGAAAATAGTGTTTTTAGTGATTCCTCTATAGTGTTGAATAAGTTGATTCTTGGATTGATTCCTAAAAAAGGCTCTATTGTTTGTGTAGGAGTGGTGCTTTCAGTAGTGTTGATATTGGTATTAGAGACTATTGTTGTTACTAAGTACCGATCCCCCTAGAAGTGTAGAATCAATGAAAAATGTTGGATTCGGAGAGCTTAGTGTAGAGAATTCAATTGTTTTATTGAATAGACTAGGGAGAACTGTGGTGGGGGCTATAGAAAAATCTGTAGGTTGGGAAATAACATTCCCACTGGGAAATCATGTAAGAGTGGAACTGTGCAAGTAGTGATGAAGAATTTACCCCTATGGATGGGGGAAGAGAATATACAGTTTCATTAAGAGTACCATATGTAGTAAGGTTATTGATGTTAAGAGACTCTTAAATACCCTAAATACACTCACGGCCACTTTATTAGGTACACCATGCTAGTAACGGTTGGACCCCCTTTTGCCTTCAGAACTGCCCACAATTCTCGTGGTAAAAAATAAACATAGATTCAACAAGGTGTTGCACAAACATGCTCAATTGGTACCAAGGGCCCAAAGAGTGCCAAGAAATGATTATTCCCCACACCAAAACCACCTCCCACCCAAAGCCTTGAACCTTGATTACAGGCAGGATGGATCCATGGGCTTTTCATGTTGTTACAATGCCAATTCTGACCCTACCATCCGAATGTCCGCAGCAGAATCGAGACTCATCAGACCAGGCAACTTTTTTTTTTCCCAATCTTTACTGTCCAATTTTCGATGAGCATGGGCAAATTGGACCTCAATTTCCTGTTCTTACAGAAAGAGCGGGCACCGCCGGGTGGTCCTTTCTGCGCTGTAGCCCCATCTGCCTCAAATTCGCCGTATCTTGCGTTCCAGAAGATGCACATCTGCCCTAGCCTGTAGGTTGTCACGGGTGGCTATTTGAGAGACACTGTGCCTTTCTAATACAAGCTCGAACCAACCTGTGCCCATTACTCCTTTGACCTCTGGCATCAACAAGGCATTTCCTCCACTAGGACTGCCGCTCACTGATGTTTTTTTTTCTTTTCGGACCATTCTTCTGTAAACCCTAAGAGATTTGTCCGTGGAAAATCCAGGAGATCAAGTTTCTGAAATACTCAGACAACCAGCCCTTCTGGCACCAACACACCATGCCACGCTCAACCTAGGAGCACTGCAAATCACCTTTCTCCCCATACTGATGCTCGTTTTGAACTGCAGGAGATTGTCTTAAACCCTGTCTACATGCCTAAATGCACTGGAGTTGCTGCCATGTGATTAGGCTGATTAGAAATTAAGTGGTATAACGAGCAGTTTGGAACAGTGTACCACATAAAGTGGTCCGGTGAGTGTAAAATGTTACAGAAAAGCAAAAACATTGAAAAATATCCTAGCACCTTCCCGTTTAAGGCAACATACTATGCCAAATAAGTCCAAGGAGATAACTACATCAAGTATAGAGAAACCAGGATCCTGTGCATGTAATCATCCAAGTTGCAAGTGTTGTTCTATAATTGTGGGCAGCGATCACTTTCAGCCCATCCACGGCGTAAGTTTTTTAAAATAAAAGAACATCTCACATGTGCTAGTTCTTACGGAATTTATCTCATTACCTGCAGCTGTGGTATACAGTAATGATGGTAAAACACATCTACAATACAGTTGATCCCGAAGGTTAATTAACCACCATTATGACATTAGACATAAACGTATGGTTTACAGTCTGCCCAGACACTTCGCTGAAGTACATGGCGATAATGAACCTAATTTTAAAATACAACCCATCGAGCACATACATTCTTTAATCCCCGACCGTGCAAGAAAGCTAGGAGTTCGGGAGACATACTGGATGTATAAACTAAACACATCGAGACCTCATGGTCTCAATTAGGTATATGAATCAATTATCAAATAATAATATCCATTGGGCACTTTTTTATCCATTTTCACCATTTTACCATTATTCTTCTTCTTTTATATACGTATTTCTTACATATATTTATATTCATACATAAATATTTAATATAAATATCGCCTCCCAGGGTTTTATATATAAAATATGTAATATAACTTAAATACAGATTCATATAATATTTTGTTTTATTTTTAATATATATATTTTTTATAATAGAGAAAAATATATATTTTTTGGTATCATAAAAAAAAATATTTTATATGTTAATTTTTATGTGATACATTTTATGTGATATCGTTACAATTTGTATAGGTGTTGTATATATTTTATATATTTTATTATGTGTTAGCTCTAAGATATATTTATTATTTACCCATATGTTTATCTCCATATGTTTATCTCCATATGTTTACTAATATTTACTACATTTCATTGAGTCTCGTTCTGATGTATTGTTTACAATTATCACCCATTGAACCTTGTTTTGAACAATCAACATACTGTATATAAATCCGATGTATGGCAGCATGTAACTCATCTGAGGAAGCTGGAGAGAGTTCAGTGAAACGCGTAATGACTTTAAAATAAATGTATAGACAAGAATAGTACCAGTTTCTTGTCCTTTCACTTAGCGCTCCAGCAACACGATCCTTTTCCAACTGATAGCCTTAACTGGTTTTCAGTTACGCTATCACCTTTGTGATAATGTCACTCCCTGCTATCAGATAGAACAAACAGCAGGCGTGAGAAGTACACAGGTCAGTCAGTTGGGGAACCAGAGAGAGCACAGAAGGTGATAAAATCACTTGTAGCTCCTTAACAACAAAAAAAAATGAACAATGCAATATATTTGGAAAACATCTTTATTTAGTGTTCCCAACATGTTGAAAGCTAATATTTGTAGTGAGACAACCCCTTTAATTCTCTTGGAAAGCAATGAGCAAAAATCGAATGTGACATGTTTGGAAAATGGAAAACACTGCATTCAAGCATAAAAACCTAATACTATCTGTAAAACATGGCGGTGGTAGTAACACGGTTGGCTTGTCCTGCCGTATCTGGGCCAGGTCAGTTAGCCATCCTTAATGGAACAATGTCAGAACATCTGTTCATGAGCTAAATCCCAAGAGAATGTGTCATGCAACAAGATAATAACCTTAAACACCCAAGTTGTTCTGCCAATTTTTTTGTAAAGAATAATATTTGCCTAGATAGAAGAGCATGCCACTTGAACACAGTCTCATGCAGACTCTGGGTTGACAGACTCCTCTTTCTATTTCTCCTCTATGTAGGCAATCTGTCTTTCTTCCTTTACAGCATATGTTTCTTGGAATTAAATTTGCTATGAACCTATCTTAACGCCTGATGAAGGGTGACCTTGACCCAACCTATTGCTAAAAACTACCATCTCTTAATGTAATGATCATGATCTGTTTGATGCTGTGTATTACTTAACTTCAATAACTGCATATATGAAAGAATAACTAAGTCTGGAGACTAGAGTGTGGTCCTTCTTGGTGTAATGCTCCATATGCAGTGGGATATGCAGCCCTACACTGGAGCTGTACACCGGTAGTTATTCCTGACATTCACGTTAGGCTTAGATTACGAATTTGATCTGAACACCCTGGAAACTAGATTTATTTTTGACTCGCTTTGTCACGTAAGCCTATAAATAATTAGTATGGTGAGCAGAGGATAAGTCTATGGTGTACTGTTAAACCTAGAAAAGTGATATTGTTTTCTTGCCATTAGTGTATTGTTTTGTGAAATATTCTCTTTCAGGATTATCCATGCAAAGTGATGCAATCTGCACTACAGAGATGCAATCAGAAAGGAATGGGCTGTACCTATATATTCTCTATATAAAAGGAAGGCAAAAGTTAAGTCCCAGCCATACCTTCTCTTGATGAACAAGATGATGTTTCCTATATATTTCATACTGCTGAGCTTCATCACAGCATGTGGGACTTCAGAGACCTCTAAGTCCTATAAGAACCATGGAGAGAATCGGCCTCCTACTAAAGAAGGACAGCCTGCTCCTGAAAAGTACCAGCCTCCGTCTTTCTGCAATGGGGTGGAGTGTCCTAAATATCGTTTGGTGAAAAAGTATTCTGTAAGAGATGGTTTAAATTATAGATATGTACAGTTTGTTTTATTGCAGGTGCTATTTTTGATCTTTTTTGTCTCTTACAATGGACCTCAATGGCATGTTTATAAGATATCTAATTAGGGTAGTACTGGTGACAGTCTGGACACCCAGATCAAATGAGGACCTGCATCGATTTCTGTTCCATTTATATGCAACCATATGTCCACTAAATTTGATGAATATTACACTGGTCTGTGTTCCGCAAGAGAACTGTGCAAAAAGTTGAGGTAAAGGATTGTAATGTATTACTAGTAAGTCAGTTGCCTGTTATTTCCTTGAAGCCAAGGTCCATATTGCTTGATTTTTAAAGAAACCATACAATGAATAATTATAATTTATTGCTTATTGCAATGCTCTACATTCTCTGGTGTCCACTAGAAAAAACTGATGGACAGCACAATTTTACCTGCAACATTCCCTTTAGCATGATATCGTGTAGGGTTAAAGGGGTTTTGCCACGATCTCATTTCATACCTTCTGCATCCAGCTCTTCAGCTCTGTGTGCTCAGAAGGGGGCGTGTGTGATTTGTTTGAATTGAATATCATGTGACTCTGCAGGATGACATCACCAGGCCTTTCCTCTCTGTAGTCAAAGAATAGTCTGTTTATGTGTAGAACTACAAGTAACTACATTGTAGCTCAGAGGTAACATTTTTGCTTCACAGCACAAGTGCATTTTTTTCCTCTTTATCAATGCACAGACCTCATTAAGGTTTCTTTTTTATTTATTTGCACTGTTTGACTAATTACTAAGGAGTACAGAGGACAGGAGTAGAATGACAGCAATCAGGGTTTGAACACTCAGTATCTGCCGGAGAGAAGAGGTAATATCTGAACATGTCTGAACAGGACTGAGGAACGTTCAGCCCTGGTCATATCCCCAGGAGACGAGCTGTAAACAATGGATCACTAAAGGAGCAGCTAAAACAAAAACGGTCCAGAATTTTAAATAACGATGAATGGTGAAAATGTTTATTATTTAATTTGCAAGCTTCCCACGTCAATTTTACTTCATGGCAAAACCCCTTTAAAGTACACTCAGATGGCCCCAGATGTCTCTTGCTTGTCCAGGAATTGATTTCCTGGGTAACATCTAACAGAAATAGAATCAGAGTAAATGAGACTGGTTAAAGGTAGGATTGCAAGGAGCAATGGCAGATGTAAAAATGACTCATGACATACGAAAACTGATATCCAGAAGGGATTGAGTCAAAGAAGTATGGTCAGCCAGACTGGAAGTTGGAAATGGGAGTCAGGCAGATATAGGCATGCGGTACCTGTAGTTTGTGAGTGAAATTGGTCTTACCAAAGATCTAGCAGAGAATTGCAGGAAACTAGTCAATCAAACGTACATTTTGGTAACAAGAATCTAAAAGTCAGACATGCATCACCATAGGGAATAATACACTAGATTAGTTAGTGAAGATAAGGTTTTGGCAACAGAAATCTAGCAGAGTTGCGTAAAAAGCGGTGGTAGAGAGTAGCACAGATAAGTCAAGGCAATTAGAGAATATAAATATACAATTAGTTATACAAACTAACAAGGGAAGAAAAAACTATAGTGCTGAGTCCAGAATGCTGTCATTTTTAATTCAGTGTTTCTCAATCATATTGGTCAGCTTATCCCTCGCAATCCTCATGCACAGACCAGCACCCCTGCCTCCTCCACCAGGGGACTCATTCACTTTTTCTTGTTTTATAGGGTTTCGAGCACAGAGAATATGATGCAACTCAATGGTTGTCAACTCCAGCGATGCTAAATGTTGAGGATATAAGTGATAGCTTTGTAAACCTTCTTCACTACATCAGTGGATCAAACGTAGCAGGTACCCTGTTTGTGAACCACTTTGTTTTGTATTCATAATAAAGGCAGTAAGTACCTTCAGTTTATGATTCTGCTTTAAATGTTTAAATTATACATCAGATAGGTCTATGAAATAACATAGAAGAGGTGTATTGATGAAATGTATTTTGGCAACATGATAGAGCACTTCATGATAGTATGTACTATGGCAAGCTTAAGAACTACATTGCGGTGGCACCTATGTGCATGAGTTTTATCACTTAATTCCACGCCAGTTTTAAGTCGCATTAAATGAGTGTATAATGCGCCTGAATAAATAAACCTGTCAGAAATCTGGCGTGTGGTATGCCTTGTATAGCATAATTAATGCGCCTAATTTAGGCGTATACAAAAAAAAAGGCCCATAGCATATCATTACTAGCATATTTGATGCGCCTTCTTTAGGCACATTCAAATGTGTCGTGCCTGGCATATAATGCGTCTAGTTTTGGTGTACGACAGTTCATTTATCTAGAGAATAGGGTGTCAAAAGTTTTTTGTGCAAAATACACCATAAAAATGGTGCAGCCCTAACGGGACATGTCGCCCAAAGTGTCTTATAAGCATTTCACTTCCATATGAGTAGAAACAAGATCGTCTGAGATATTTATTATCCACATCAAGATGTTTTCTTCAGTACACAATCTCACATTTTCTTTAGTTTCAATGCTATATCGCTTTTTCACATGCATTTATTCTTGTAATTTTTTTTAACCTTTTTCCCACGACTTTTACATTAGATTATTTTTTTTAATAATATTCAGGAAAATAGTAAATAAATGTAAAAAAAGTCTGTTTTTTACATTTGATTATTTTTTTTAACTGAAAAAGTGGAGCTAAGTTAAGTTTTGCAATAGTGACCCTTTTCCATCATGGACCTTTAAGTAAGGGTGACATTAAGTTTTAGGGCTGTGCTAAAAGTTGCGGTTTGGGCTGTCAGGTTTTTTTTGTTTTTTTTTTCTTTTTATTCTACATATTCTACATATTGTGCCCCCTTGCCTTCTCAGTGGAGAGCTCAACTACTGCATTCTGTGCACAGACATTTTAAAACAGCTATGCAGACTTAGGTGTCGACCGTTTGGACGTATAAAGTCAACTGGGGGTCGGCACCTAGTTAAAAGAGAAATCCAGAGTAGTCCATCTTATACATATTTTTTTCTCATGACTAATTGAAGATCTAATATGAATTTCTTATCTTTCAGGTGCGCAGTTTAATATAACTTCTCCTCTAGTAATAATTTGTCCACTGGGTGATAAAGAGCCTACACATGGTACTTTGTCTATATTTCTGTCAGCAAACCTGAAGAATCCACCAATGCCTTTAAATTCAAACAATTACCTTCATAGTTATCCAAAAGCTTCACTTTATGTTAAGTAAGTATCTAATCGAGGCTACTGTACTGAAAGTTTTGTTGTAATCTGAGTTAATGGATTCTGCTTTAGATAAAGGAATACGCAACAATAGCAAAAGGAAAATTACATAACAAGATAAGTCCACGAAAAGGCAAGAAAATCAGGTAGGATATGTAATATTGAAATTGTACAAAATGAATGCATGATGGGAGCATAAACGTATATGGTAAAAAAGTAGTAATAATCACTGTCACCTTAGCATAATAGATAATAGTCACTGATCAGTACAAAATACTAATACCATGATTAGAAATTATAACCGTGAAATAGTCATATATTTATTGACTATTGTACATAACATAGGGCCATTAGAATAAGCAGGGCCATCTTTTCCATTGGGCACACTAGGCAGTTGCCCGGGGGCCCCACAGGTATAGGGGCCCCAAGTGGTGTATGTATGTCCCAGGAATACAAGACACATACCCTGGATCCCTCGGTTGGCTTCACTTATTTAACTGTTTGTGTGTTTTTTAGGACATTCAAACAGTTAAAACCATGGTGGCCAAATAGGCTGTAGGCTGCTGGTGTTCAGACATAAGTGGCATGTGCTTGGGGGAGGTGGCTAAGATGTCATGTATTTGGGCAGGGCCCACTGTAATGCTATGCCCAGGAGCCCATAATTCTGTTAAGACGGCTCTGAGAATAAGTACTATATATCATAACGTGTAATACCCTAAACTGAACAATATTGATAAAAAGCAATGTGATAATAACTCACTATTATATACGTATGTTGTAACTGCCCTGGGATGCTGCCACCTCTATGCATGTCTCAGCCATTGGGTGGCATCCTGGTGCAGTTACAATACAGATAAATGATTTATTTTGAATTAATGATGTCCAGTTCCAAGACCCTTGGACCCTTCCAATCAGCAGAACGAAGGTACATCTTCAATCTTGTACCTGACATAGTGGCATCCATGTATGTGCAGGTCTGCCCCATTCATGTAAGTGGGGCTAACCTCCAATATGAAGAACGGCTGCATGGATGAACGCCTTAGGAATTGGCAGTGAACTACAATATTCTTATTTCCATCCAAAATCTGTTCAGATCATGTTTACTGCAGATGCAAATTGCTACTATAACTTTTATATACAGTGAAGAAAATAATTATTTGATCCTTTGCTGATTGTGTAAGTTTGCCCACTGACAAAGACATGAACAGTCTATAATTTTAAGGGTAGGTTCATTTTAACATTGAGAGATAGAAAATTCAAAATAAAATCCTGAAAATCACATTGTATAAATTACATAAGTTTATTTGCATTTTGCAGTGAGAAAAATATATTTGATCCCTCTGGCAAACAAGACAAAACTTGGAGGCAAAACCCTTGCTGGCAAGCACAGCAGTCAGATGTTTTTTGTAGTTGATGATGAGGTTTGCGCACATGTCAGGAGGAATTTTGGTCTACTTCTCTTTGGAGATTATCTCTAAGGGCGACATGTATGAATCTCGTCGGGTCGGGGTGCACCTTTCCGCCAGTTTCCCGGCAAAATCTGCGTCTGATTTATGTCGGGGCCGGGGCGCGCTCATACATAGCATGTAAAGTCCGCCGCGCCTCGCCTGTGTGTTAGGCGCAGTGCGGGAATGAGGCGCAGTGCGGCGCTGCGCATATGATCCGGCGCCGGAGGTAGTGCGGTCATACATGCGGGGAAAAGTCCAGAAAAAGAAATTCTGAGCGCGCTCTGTGAGTGGCTAAGTTAAAAGAGGCGTCGTTATTTGGACCAATGGGAGAGCGAGCGACGCTCCTATGGGTCTTCTAATGCAATCAGAAATCAAACTGTATACGGCCGAAATCAAATTATAACACTACAGAAGTTGTCCCGATGTGTATATAAAACGAATAATAATATGGGGGTAACGAAAAAAAAAAATATTAAATCAATAAAATCATGTTTATTTCTTTATTTTCGTTAGCCAAGGATCAATAGTATGGGTGCAACGGAAATAAAGAAATAAACATGATTTTATTGATTTAATATTTTTTTCGTTACCCCCATATTATTATTCATTTTATATACACATCGGTACAACTTCTGTAGTGTTATAACTTGATTTCGGCCATGTACAGTTTTATTTCAGATTGCATTAGAAAACGAATAGGAGCGTCGCTCGCTCTCCCATTGGTCCAAATAATGGCGCCTCTTTTAACTTAGCCAATCACAGAGCGCGCTCAGAATTTTTTTCCCCATAGAACTCTATGAGAAAGTAGCTCGCGCTCTGATTGGCTAAGCTGGACGAGCCCCTGCCGCTTCAACCAATCAGCTCGTTTCTGCATTTTTTACTGTATTTTGAACTTTCCCGCCTTTGAATTTGCTTTGTCATTTTTTCTCCATAGTATATAATGGGACATTGTCGCTCCTATTTTGATTGGTCAATTCTCCTCCATAGGTTATTATGGACATTGTCGCTCCTATTCTGATGGCTGGTTTATGCCGACCAATGAAGAATAGCTTAAAACAATTTGAATTACTGTATTTTCCCGGCAATTCTCTCTATTGCAATTCCCTATGTAGCGCCGGTCTCGGCGACAAACGCGTTGTTCGGGTTTTTAAATGCTTTATTTGTAAAGAAGGGTTCGGCTCTTTATCTGATAATGTTTGACACTTAATAAAAATTATTTTTTTGATTAATACTTCATGCCGCACGGCGCTGAGCGCCGAGATTTCAGAGCGCCCATCTCTCCATAGACTATAATGGGAGAAGTAGCTCGCGCTCTGATTGGCTGGGATAGCCAAGCCACCGCTAGCTCAGCCAATCAGCTCTTTTCTGTCTTTTTACTCTCTTTTGAACTGTCTCTTTTGATTGGTCGAAACTCCTCCATAGGATATAATGGGTCTTTGTCGCTCCTATTCTGATTGGCCGGTTTATGCCGACCAATGAGAATAGGTTTCAGAATTTGAATTACTGTATTTCCCGGCAATTTACAATATCATAATTCTTGATATTGCGCCGTTCTAGAGTTTTGGAAAGTGTTTTTTTTTTTAATTATGTTTATTTTTTACGTTCAGCTCTTTTCTGACACTGTTTTCCGCCTTTATAAAGGCAATATTTTCGGAATCATACTCCTGCTGCACGAAGCAGAGCGCCGAGATTTGTGTAGCGATCTTCTATGTTTCCTCGCATGTTCCGATCCTGCTTCACTTCGCCTCTGCCGGAGCATTTAGACCAAAATAAACTAGGTCTGACTGTCGGAGCTGCAGAGCGCTGCACTGCGCCTCGCTTTGCCGACTCGCCATCGTACATGCCTCGGAGTTTTCGAGCGCGCCGCGTACGGCCCTGGAACGCCTACCCCGCGCCCACACCGCGCCCACTGCCCGCCCCTTCATGCGGGGCGCCGCTGAAAGTGGCGAATGCTGCGCCTAACACCGCATCCCTGCGTCCGACAGCGGGATTCGGGCCGGGAGGCGCAGTATACGCCAAAAAAAACAGGCGTAAAGCCCGATCATACATGTCGCCCTAAATCATTAAAATTTTGAGGGTGTTGCTTGGCAATTCGGAGATTCAACTCCCTCCATAGGTTTTCCATGGGATTGAAGTCTGGAGACTGGCTAGGCCACTCCATAACCGTAATGTGCTTCTTTTTGAGCCACTCCTTTGTTGCCTTGGCTGTATGTTTTGGGTCATTGTCTTGCTGGAAGACCCATCCACTACCCATTTTTAATGTCCTTGCTCAGGATTTTATGGTAAATGGCGCCTTAGGAATTGGCAGTGAACTACAATATTCTTATTTCCATCCAAAATCTTTTCAGATCATGTTTACTGCAGATGCAAATTGCTACTATAACTTTTATATACAGTGAAGAAAATAATTATTTGATCCTTTGCTGATTGTGTAAGTTTGCCCACTGACAAAGACATGAGCAGTCAATAAATTTAAGGGAAGGTTCATTTTAACATTGAGAGATAGAAAATTCAAAATGAAATCCTGAAAATCACATTGTATAAATGACATAAGTTTATTTGCATTTTGCAGTGAGAAAAATGTATTTGATCCCTCTGGCAACCAAAACAAAACTTGGAGGCAAAACCCTTGTTGGCAAGCACAGCAGTCAGACGTTTTTTGTAGTTGATGATGAGGTTTGCGCACATGTCAGGAGGAATTTTGGTCTACTTCTCTTTGGAGATTATCTCTAAATCATTAAAATTTTGAGGGTGTTGCTTGGCAACGCGGAGCTTCAACTCCCTCCATAAGTTTTCTAGGGGATTAAGGTCTGGAGACAGGCTAGGCCACTCCATCACCTTAATGTGCTTCTTTTTGAGCATTCCGTTGTTGCCTTGGCTGTATGTTTTGGGTCATTGTCTTGCTGGAGACCCAGCCATGACCCATTTATAATGTCCTGGCTCAGGATTTCACGGTACACGGCTCCATCTATTATCCTATTGATGCGGTAAAGTAGTCCTGCGCCCTTAGCACAGAAACACCCACAAAACATAATGTTTCCACCTCCATGCTTGACAGTGGGAATGGTGTTCCTTGGGTCATAGGCAGCACTTCTCTTCCTCCAAACACAGCGAGTTGAGTTAATGCCAAAGAGCTCAATTTTTGTCTCATCTGACCACAGCACCTTCTCCCAATCACTCACAGAATCATCCTGGTGTTCATTGGCAAACTTTAGACGGGTCTGGACATGTGCCTTCTTGATCAGGGGAACCTATTTGGCACTGCAAGATTTTAAACCATTATGGCGTAATGTGTTACCAAGGGTTTTCTTGGTGACTGTGGTCCCAGCTGCCTTGAGATCATTAACAAGTTCCCCCGTGTAGTTTTAGGCTGATCTTTCACCTTCCGCATTATCAAAGATACCCCACGGGGTGAGATTTTGCATGGTGCCCCAGATTGACGTCGATTGACAGTCATTTTGTATTTCTTCCATTTTCTTATTTTTGCACCAACAGTTGTCTCCTTCTCATCCTACTTATGGTTTTGTAGCCCATTCCAGCTTTGTGCAGGTCTATGATCTTGTCCCTGACATCCTTAGAAAGCTCTTTGGTCTTGCTCACGTTGTAGAGATTAGAGTCTGATTGATTCTGTGGACATGAGTCTTCTATAAAGGTGATGATTTAAGACAGTTGTCCTTGAAACAGAATTGAAAATAAGTTTGATAATTTTAGCATTTTAATTTATGGCATCCATCTTGTCTTCTTCAAACTTAAATCTTTGTTCTAATATTCTGTATTCTGAATTTCTGACTAGGATACAAGGACATGTTCTGTTCCGCTCACATCATAATATTTGGTCTAGAGATACGTCAAGAAGGCCGTGGCATTTGAATAACAAGTCATAGCTGCTGCTTATTTAAGGTTATTAGATTAGTGTAACTAAGGCAGATGTCAGAGTATTCATTTTTATTTTTTTGGTAGATGGGAGGTGTCATGATTTTAATAATTAAATGGTATCTTTACATTAAGACACGGATTGGATTGTAACCTATATCTTATGCTATATACTTATCTTTGATTGGATTGTAATATGCCTACCTTCTCTGTATGATCACGCCTATACCCTTTAAAAAAAATCATGTCAGTCCATAATAAAGTATTCTAATCTTTTGAATAGAATCACAGTGCATTGTTGTGTTTTCAGGTCCGTGGGAGACAGAAGGTTGCTAAGAAAAAAAGATATCTACATCAGTCCTTAATGCAGGTAACTGGTCTGTAGGAGCCAGAACTCTTAATGGTTGGTAGGGGATCAAATACTTATTTCTCTCAGCTAAATGCAAATACATTTATATAATTTATACAATGTGATTTTCTGGATTTTATTTTGGATATTCTATCTCTCAATGTTAAAATTAACCTACCCTTAAAATTATAGACTGTTCATGTCTTTGTCAGTGGGCAAACTTACAGAAGCAGCAAGGGATCAAATAATTATTTCCTTCACTGTACATACATAAATGTTCCTATAAATTATTGGAACTGGAGATATGAGAAATAAAGTAGGGGGCATGGGGGCAGATCCTTCTTTGGACTTCCTGTCATTAATCTTCTTAAAGGGGTTTTTAGAATATTGACATATGGATTCATAGGATCTGACTATCTCGGGAAGGGCCACGCAGTAGAGCAGATGGAGATTGGCGCCTTGTACACGCTTTCTTATGTCTTGGGAGTCCGGAGAGGCGGACACATCACTCGGCTGTAATCGGAATTCCAATAGAACAGAATGGAGAGTAATTGCGAAAGCGCGGTGGTGCATTCTTATGAATCTCGGGTCTTCCTGAGATAGGTTCAGGTCCCAGAGGTGGGACCCAAACCTAACAGACAATGATGGCTTATTTTAGCAATATGCCATCATTGCCTATGGTGATAAAACCCTTTTACATAAAATAACGGTGCAGCCACCCCGGTCTATATGGCGCTCCGGGCAATTAGACTTATTCGCTACATAATTGACTTGCTGGTGCTTGGATAGACAAACTCAGAACAGGGTTTCCAGCTTTGGATTTAAACAAAAATGCTTCCATTCCCTGACATCTAGCAGACATCGTAAAATATTTGAGGAAGTGAAATTCAACGTGTCTTAGGAAACTGTACAACTTTTTATTACAACGAATGAGCCTTTTAGGATCTACTGACTTAAAGATATTGTAAGGGCCGTTTACACGGCACAGGACAAACACGGCAGTTTGCCGGCGGTATTTGTACGTTTTGCGGCCGTCCCGCCGCGGGGGACGCTTTCGCGATGAGCAGAGAACAGCCTCCCCCTCATGACATGCACATTTCGTCGGGAAATGGACGGAATGGTGCATTTTGTCTTGCGCGGACCGCGGGCAAAAGCGGGCGGAAAACCGTGCAGTGGGGACTGTGCGGGTTTTCCATAGAGCACAATTGTGCTCATTTTCAGCTGGTTTTTCAGGCGGTCTGAAAAACCGCAAACCGGCTGAAAAACGGCCGAAAACCCGTGCCGTGGGGACATGGCCTAATAGTTTTCAGTGCATACTGTAGAAGACAACAGGATTTTACCGATTTGGTTTATATATTTCATGAAAATCCTAATATAACAAACTTATTATAACATTGTTTTTCAGATCTTTTGATGGATTTGCGAAAAAAGAGGACTATGTTAAACAAGTTAAAGCCTTGGCAGAGCAACTGAAAGAGCTGGGCCTTCAATTTGAAAAGTCCTTCTTTGCCTGTAATATCTACGATCCTCCCACCAAACTTAAAAACCGTCATAATGAAGTATGGTTTCTTGAAGCCCAGTCTTAAAAATTGGTTTCTTCAGGATTTCTTCAGGGCTGTAACTGAAGTGTTGGGAAGTGGAAAAGACTTTATGGGACCTGCACAGATATTGGTTTTGCAGAGTGGCCAAGAGCTGTATATATAAAACTGCACTTGGTGTTACTGAGAATTCTACAGGTTTTGTAATATGGGTATCAACCAGGGGCAATTATAGGTAAAAAAAATCTGCCTAGCAAAATCTATGGCTAAAATATAACTTTTATTAAGTGATCCTTAAAAAAATCCTTAAAGTACAAGCAACGCACTGTCCCACATAGTAGGCAATTCAAAATACTGCTATACAGTACAGTTATTATAAGACCCAGCGATACAATGTCAAACAATAGGGACTCATTGTTCCTTTTGGTTAGTTGGTTCTGGAATTCCACTTGTGTTCCAAATGCCACCTTTTCTAGGAAGACTAAGAGGTAGGGATGAAAGCCAAAGAAACAATAAATCTTTCCCTATGATCAGTGTCGGACTTTTTATGGGCCCACCGATGGAGTTTATTATAGGGACCCACCCTACAGCTACTGCAAATGACTGTAGATACATCCTATACTCTTTCTTGCTTTTTCCCACTCTTTCTATGCTTTTTTGCCTCTACTGAGAATGTATATGGTGTTTAAAAACAACTTTAGGTCTACCATGCTCAAGGGCCCACCGGGGGTTTCCCCTGTGGGCCATTCTGAGCCTGCCTATGATTCACCCTACTCTATTACCTCAAAAATAACAGGGTAATCACCCTGAAAAGAGTGACCCTCTTGTGCCGGTGGCTCTTCCTAGTAAGCCCTATTGAGTCCCTAGCCAAATAATGATCCAGAGATCAAGAAAAAGGAAAATAAGGATACATAATCCCACATGGCTAACTAATCTGTAGATAAATAATCCCAATAGATAAATTATCAATTTCAAGAGGGGTTCATCTGGGCATAAAATGTGGGCAGTGAGGACAGATCAATACTTCACTACAAGGGTTTTATAATTTGGTGCCTAGCCACAATGGACTACTTCGATAAATAGTACTATTATCATCTAGTCTCTGGTTTAAATATTATATTTTATTTACTGTGATTTTTCATTATGCAAGTATAGGTGAAGAATCCAGAACCATACACTTCACCTGTAGTTTCCATGTGGCCAAAAATGGCATCGCAAAACGTGGCAATTCATTCTAAACCATATGCAGTTTTTGTTGTGCGGTTTTTCTTCCACTTGGCATCAACTGCTACATGTACAAGCACCTTAAAGCTAAATGTATATGCTGGGAATATTATCGTTAAGGAAGATGTTTAGGATGGTGTTAACCTACAGGAACCTTTACACATTACAGCAATTCAATAAACTATTCTATGCGTCACCTGCTCCACGATGACTGATTGAATGTGTATAGTGCTGCCTTCTTGCCTGCAATTTTATACCAGATCACTCCTTACAGACAGTACTGTTGTACCAGTTCCCCCATAATGTATTAGAAATTTGTATTATGAGTAATGTCCTGACATAAGCAAAGGATTTACAAAGTTACTGAATCTCCGATTACAGTGAGCCTGGCAGGTACTTTTTGTTGCCCTACCTGAAAACAAGAAATGATAAAGGAAGAAAAGCTGAGCTCTGTGTTGTATAGGTTTATATAATTCAGAGCAGGATTTCTGAATAAAAAACAGAGTAAAACCTGACAGAACTATTAAAATAGACAGTGACAGTCCTGCTTACACTAACAGATAGGGAAAATCTAAAATATAACTTTTATTGGAAACAATACAATAAAAATAAAGGCTCATTAAACATGTACAAATCAGCCAAACACCAAAAATAAATACAAAAACCAATGTCTCACCTAGTGCACCCTACATTACTAAAATAACCCTTCCTATCTAACCACGGGATATTCGCCCCATAAGGGCGTTCCCGTCCGCTAAACCTATCCTCCTACCACAAAAAACCCTAACAATTCCCTCACAACACAATTGTCCAACACTGTTTCAATCCCCCCCGGATTTTCAAGTCTCCTCAGGGACTATTTTAAGGGGAGAAGGGGGGTATGTTTAGTGCAAACATATGCACAAAAGATAATAGACACAACAATACGAGGAGACTATAATATAACCCCCTTATATCATAAAATGTGAGATGTCGCACAAATATGTTGGGCTAGGTTATAGTGCATTAAAAATGTTACACCAAGACTAAATAATGAGTCACTGGTGTATGTGCAATGTGGCATAACAACAAAAATGTCACAACTAAGGGGATTCAGAGAATATCCACTATAAATAATCACATAGAAAATAACATCACTTACCAATAAAACTTATCCATTTCGGTTGGACTGTATAGGTAAAAAACAGTCCCTACCTTAAAGGGAATGCGTCATCAAAAAATTACTTCTTGTTTAACTCACATTTTTATGTTAAACACATTTTTTAGTAATTTTTTATTTATTTATTTTTTTTTATTTTCCATATCACTTTCAGTATTTTTTTTAATAATTCTTAAGTCATGCAGTTTTCACTTTGGCCACTAAGCCTAATAATCGTCTGACACATCCTGTTCTGTTTAGAGAGCTTTTCAGCCATCTGCTCATTATCAGTAAAAGCAGGGACAAGCTGAAAGGAGACACCATTATGTACAGATAACACAGAATCCACCAGTCACAAGAGGAGATGTCACAGCTCCCCCTCTCCCTCCTTCACAGTGAAAAACTCTCCTATACAAGTCTATGGGCAAACCTGTCTTAATAATCCTATGTGCATGAAGTGCTGATAAAGTATCTCTCTGACTGATTGTTAAAGCAGTGCAAGCACCCGCCGTGTGAACAGGGCCTTTCCCACAGAGATTAATGAAGGGTCGCTGTTCTGTGGATGGAATCTCTCTCTGAATTCCCCAAAAGCTGACTAATTCAATCCTGCTTACCTCACCCACATACAATGATTGATAGCTTTCCTGTATGTGTGTGTACAGAGAAAACTGTCAATCACCGTGTGTAGGAACTCTCACATGTCTTCTAGGAGTCCTGTCAGAATTTACTCTGCCATTTACTTAGAAATCCTTAGAAAGAGTCATATAAACCTATATATGCCAGTCTGAGCTGAACCCTCTGTGGATCTGGAATTTATGAAAGTACCTTAAAAGATGTTTACCCTAAGGATTAGTCCTTATTTTGGCCTGTATCGCGCTTATATTATGCCCACAAAAATGTTTCAGTTTTTTTAGGATATGCATTTTTTCACACAGTAGCATTTTCAGCAAAATAGTGTTGATTGGTATGTGTTTTTGATGGTTTTTTTTACTGATGCATACCCATCATGATTTTTAATGTAGAAAAAAAACAGTACAAAAAAACCAAATCTTCATCCAAGAAGGGATATGTCCAGCGGGATAACAGTCTGATTACTTTATTATATCATAATCCAACACAAAGGACAGTAGAAACGCTTGTACTACCCTCTGTATTGATAAAGTAATCGGACTTTTATCCCGCTGGACATATTCCCTTCTTGAATGAAGATTATGCTTATATTCTGACCGTGACAGTCTGCGGTGTCCGAAGTGTGGTAGGAGTTATGTCTGGTTACCTATATCGAAACCATTATCACAGGGTGAGCTCTATATCTTTTCTTACAAAAAACATAACATGCATTTTTTTAGGGTGCAGATAAAAAGACAATGGAGGTGTATCAGGAGAAAAATATCACATACTACCTAAAAAAATGGCACAAATACAGCATGGTGCGATTTAAAAAACAGCAAATGACCAAAAAATGTGCCCAAGGTTAAACAAACAGGATAAAGAGCAACATCTGCAGAGTGGTTTATATTGGCTTATTGACTTAAAGGGGTTGTCTCACTACAAGGATTGCTTTTTATGTTAAAGATCCTGCAAAAACAAGTCACTTTGCAATATGTATCCATTAACAGTGTCCTACCCGTTCTGAGATATCCCGTCTTGTATGGGCTGCATCAGCTCCTCAGGTCACTATAGCTACAGACCTGTTTGATCTATCTTGATAGGCTGTAAGCACTGGTTGCTATAGCTACAGACCTTGCTTCTACTGCAGCCTAGTAGAAGCCAGTAAACAAGCTCCTGATTTAAAAGTGAAACCAAGAAAACAGAACTGAGGTAAGATGAATCAATGTAGTGAGATAACCCCTTTAAAGCTAACATTGGTCTTCTGTAGTTTCCTAAAAAAAAAAAAAATAATTAATGGATTTCCCATCTGGTTGTCTCACAGAGCCTACTCTTCACAGCCAGCTTCAGGCTCACACTTCCTGTTCAGTCTGTGTGTGGTATATCAATGATTGACATATCAGCTCTGCTATTTGTAGCTGAGCCTGTTGATGGCACAATGGTTATGGAGGGTTACTAACAGCAGGGTAGACAGCTATAGAGATCTAAAGGGTTAAAATTTGTCAGTAAGAAAGATAAACAAGCTCCTGTGCTGCTGATATGACACAGCAGGGAGTGATGTCTCTATCTCAAGCATGGGCTGCTAAGCAGTGATAGGTGGTCGGTAACTTGTGTAAACAAGCAGGACATAAGAAATGCTCTAACTCTGAAAGGAATCAAAATCAGAACAGCAATGTAATTGGTTATAGTCTTTATTTACCTTTCCTACACTTTTAAAACCAATCAGTGTGATAGGAGTATCCCTTAAACCCCTTACCGACATTTAACGTACCCAGATATCATGGTCGGGAAGTGGTTCCTGAAAATTGACGTATGGGTACCATATGAACATCATGTGGGCTCACAATCAGCCCACACATAACCAGCTGTATATTATAGTTGGCTTTACAGAATTGTGATTTTTTTTCATCCAAAAGCAGATAAGCTTAAAAGCAATCAAAAAGTCATACAAACTCCAAAGTGGTACCAATGAAAACATCAGTTCTTCCCACAAAGAAAAAAAACCTTCCTTAAAAGGAAAAAAAGTTATGGCTATCAGAAGACAGTGATACATACAGTGAGAAAATTAATATTTGATACACTGGCGCTTTTACAAGTTTTCCCACCTTCAAAGAATGGAGAGGTCTGTCATTTTTATCGTAGGTTCACTTCAACTGTGAGAGACAGAATCTAAAAAAAAATCCTGAAATGATTTTTAAGTAATTAATATGCATTTTATTGCATGAAATAAGTATTTGATACAATAGAAAAACAGAACTTAATATTTGGTATAGAAACCTTGATTTGCAATTACAGAGGTCAGATATTTCCTGTAGTTCTTGCACACAGGGCAGCAGGGATTTTGTCCCAGTCCTCTATACAGATCTTATCCATATCTTTCAGATTTCAGGGATGATGACGGGCTACATTGAGTTTCAGCTCCATCCAAAGATTTTCGATTGGATTCAAGTCTGGAGACTGGCTAGGCCACTCCAAGACCTTAAAATGCCTCTTACAGAGCCACTCCTTAGTTGCCCTGGCTGTGTGTTTCAGGTCAATGTCCTGCTGGAAAGACCCAGCCACAACCCATCTTCAATGCTCTTACTGAAGGAAGGAAGTTGTTGGCCAAAATCCCTTCCATCCTCTCTTCAATACGCTGCAGTCGTCCTGTCCGTTTTGCAGAAAAGGATTCCCAAAGTTTGTGCTTCTGTTGGGAGGTTTTCTCCTTTTTTCCCCCAAAAATGGCGAAGGGTTTTTTTTTCCAAAAAGTTCTTTTTTGGTTCTTTAGCCCACTTGACTTCTCCTTTGCCTTCTCTGGATCATCCAGAGGGTCATGGTAAATTTTAAAAACCCCTTAAGCCGAACACTGAAATTATTTAAATGCAAAAAATTTTTTTTTTGTTTGTGTTTTGCTTTTTCAACAGGTAACTTTTTTATTTTTTCAATAAAGGTTGTGGGTTTTTGGTTTTTTTGGGGGTGATGTTGAAAATTATTTTTTTTTAAAATATTTTTTTTTAAAATTTTACGTTTATTTTTTTTTATTTTTAAAAAACCCCTGAGGGATAAAAATTTTTTTTTTCCCCAGTGATGTATTAGCTATTGATATAAGTTTTGCCCCGTTGTGGCTTGTTTTCAAACACTGTGAGCCTGTTTCAGCGTGCTGTGGTAGGGGCGCAAAAAACCCAATGTCTGCAGCGATGTCAAAAGATGTTGCTGCAGACCAATGACGTTGAAAGTCGTTGGGTGGTTGTTAAGGGGTTAAATGATCCTAGACATCTGCTGGTGTGAGCAATGGTACCTTGTAGCCCAATCACAGAAAAAATCCTAATTTTTCCCAAATTTTGAATTCCATTAGAAAATTAAGACAAAAAAATCCATATCCCCCCTATGAATTTTTTACAATTTTTATTAAAAATAAACATAAACACCCACTAGAAAATAATTACTCCCCAATGCCGGGTAAGTTCCTAAAGGGATTTTTGGGGGGGAATGCAAATTTTTATTGTTAAACCCCCGAAAACGTAAATCAATTCCCCTAAATTTCCCCTGTTACGCCTTAACGGAATTGAGGGGAAATGCCCCAAAAAAGGGGCCCGCTCTTAAGGGGGGAAAGGTCTATTTGGGCGTAGCTCTATTTCGCAGTGGCGAAAAATATGGCACAGTACAGGGTGGCACTGTGGGTTTGACTGTGCCCCCACCCACGCGGGGGGTCGGCAGTCCCGTCACA